>VWYI01026279.1:6809-31859 GCA_013399455.1 Anthoscopus minutus
AGAGAAGAGAAGAGAAGAGAAGAGAAGAGAAGAGAAGAGAAGAGAAGAGAAGAGAAGAGAAGAGAAGAGAAGAGAAGAGAAGAGAAGAGAAGAGAAGAGGGAAGGGCAAAACCTTTGCCTATAGGAGTCTTTTTGATTGTTGCAATTTTACTGCCATGGAAAATTATCCTGTGCCAAGTTTTATGGCTGTGGTGTCCATGAATCAGAAATGGAGGATTTATTGGGAGCACAGCAGAATTGGATTTCATTCAAAAAGCAATCTAATTTGGGGCTCGGATGAAAAGGCAAAACCACCAAAACCCAGGCCCATCCAGTGATTAACACGAGTTAACTGGGACGTCTCAATTGAAAATAAAAACCTGGAGCAGGCCAGAAACACAGAACATCCTCCCTTCACAGGAACCCAAAGGAAAACACCTGGTGCCAGGGAAGACACCAGGTGACACTTTCCCTTGGGGTGCCAAATCATCCAGAAGGATGAAGCACAACCCAAGGGACTGCAGGAATATCCCAGAAAGGGAAAAAGCTCCAACACAGAGGGCTGGTGTCATTACTGAACACATTTCATATTCACATTCATATCACATTACATTTCAGAGCTCTGCTCCCCTGTTCCAACCCCTACTGCCAAACGTGGTCAGAGCAGGACAGGAACTCCCACAATAAATCCTACAATTTCATGCTGCTTTTCCCTTATCCAATCCCTCCTGTGCCTCTGGGTCTTTCCTCATCACTTCCCAGCACTCCCATTGCTGCAGGTCACTGCTAACACTACCAAAAAGCCTCAGAACAAACATCCCATCGTCTCCTAAAGTTTAGTGATGAGAGTTCTTTCCATTTTTAAAATAGTTATTTAAGTTATCAACTGGAATGGTGCATTTATGAAATATTCCAAGGTGACCAGCAAGCACTTCATGATCCCAGTTCAGGAAACATGGAGTGGCACTTACTACTGAGGTGCTTTACTGCTGAAGAACAACAATAATTTGGAGGAGTTCTCTCAGTAGCAATTTCATCAAGTTCATGTAAATGTTAAATAAAGACTTTGCAGGCTGGCAGAATGAGGAAATGGAGGTTCTTGGCATCAAAATGAAGCACAGAAAGTAGAGAAATCAAACAGCAGATCTGCCTCGTTTCTTTGATCTTTTCCAGTTTGGACTTTAATCCTACATCCTTCTTAATTAGCAGTAATTTCTAGGTTATCTACAAACCCCGTGGCTTTTCCATTTGATTTACAGAGGCCTCTTCTGCAGCTCAAGGGCAGTGGTGAATTCCTGTGCTCCAAGCCAGAGCCGTTCCCACTCCATGCAGAGCACCATGGAGATGGAATGAGGCAGCAGCGTTCAGCAGATTTATTTCTGAGGCTGGGAGGACTTGTAAAGGCTGCTAATAGAAAATTTCCAGAGGATTTGCAGGAGCAAACAAGCAGTTTATGGGTGTTTATCTGATAAACCCCAGCAGCTGGGGCAGCCTCAGCCCCGGGGTCAGCAGCGCTGCACAATAAACCCTCTCTACCTGAGCTCCACAAAGATGGGATTGTGCCCAGGCTAAAAATGCTCTGCAGCTGAGGTGTAACTAAATCACATTTTAACCACGGTGCCTAATCAGGCCTGTTTTTATGTCTGAAATGCAACTTGACTCAGGGGCAGTGTTGTAACACGGCCCCAATCGACACAAATAAAATAAATCCCATTATCTGCTTCAAGTGAGGGCTCTGCTCTAATAGGATTTTCTACTACAGAAGAACCCCAAATATTAAGAGAGAAATCAGTATTCAAAGAGAAGATGTTTGTGTGAACACAAATATTGAGGGAATAAAAGAGGAATATTTTCTCTAGTCCAGGGAACCAGTTTATTATTCAAAAGGAAAAAAAGGTGTTGGGCCATCAGCTGAGTCCTATTTGTACTTTAAAGAAAGCCGTAGAAAGCAGAAAAATATGAATTCCCACGGATACATTAAAATATTCTTGGATTTAGGCAAGACCAGAGGTACTGGCAAACAGCAGGATGGCAGAGAGAAAATGAGCATCTAAAGGAAAGCTACTGGGTCAGCACATTGGAATTATCCGGGATAAAAACAAGGCATGGAGTGCTCACTTTCTAAAATTGAAACAATTCTTTTAACACTTAAACAAAAAGAATAAAATACCACAGAGCCAGCAGCTCCTCAGTGATTGAGCAGATTTGGTTTCTGGGTGGATACAGCAGGCCCAGAGCTGGCAAAAATAAAGCAAGGCAATAATCCGGGACCAAAAATAAACATGGCAATGGCTGCTGAAGGCTGAAATCATCGGGGAGATCTTGTGGGGATTGCAAATCATCCAACCATCTGTCCAGGAGGAGGAGACACTCTGGGCACGCAGGGAGTGAGGAATAAATCACACAGGCAGCCTGGCACTGGCAGAGATGCTACTGGAAGCTCATCTGGAAAATGATTCTCACATCAAGCACTGCAGGAATGCAGCAGGTGCAGGTCAGAGCTGTTAATTCCCCCAGATCCCAGATCCGTGCACAGATCTGCCAGATTTGGCCCCTCAGTCTTGGGAAAATGGAGCCTAAATGGGATTTGTTGCCAGAGTTTATGAGGTTGTGATGCCAGTAGCAACGTTTAAAAGCAAACAGTGCAACCTGTGCGTCTGGAGAGGTTGAGGGACGGGAGCAGAAAAGGGAATTTCACAGAAATTAAAAGCTGTCCTGATGCTGACACCAAGGTTGGGCCTAATCTTTCATGGAGATCTTCTCCAGCTTTTATCTGAGCTCCTAGAAAACATTCCCAACAGCATTCCATTCCAAATCACACGGCATTATCCAGAGAGCTTGGCATGGGGAGAGATGGATTGCCAGAGACTTTCGGGGACTGAGCCCCCAGCTGAATCCATTTTATCTATAAAAATCAGGTCATAAAGGACAGGAAACTCCTCTGCTGCAAATTCCTCCTGCTGTGAAGAATTTAAAAGTTGTGCCAGGGTTCTTCTCCCAAATAAATTCTTCCTGCCTGGCCCAGAGCAGGCAGAGGTGGAATAATCCAGCCCATGGAAATCTTTTTCTCCAGTTTACACAGATTAATACGCGACAGGACTGGAATTTTGACAGAGCTGAGGATTACACTGTCTGCATCCTGGACAGGATATATTTTATACAAGAGCTGCTCCAAATCTTCTTAAACTTTAATGTAAAAAAGAGGAATTTATGTGCACAGAATACTGCTGGGAGCTGGGAGTGGGTTTCTGCTCGTGTTTTTCGTTGGTTTCTGTCAATTTATTGCTGCTTTCTATTTCCAGCAAGGGCTGTGGCCTTGGAACAGCCACAAACCTTGGAGCTCATTCTGCCTGGTAAAAACACTTTATCAGTTTTATCCATCACTTTTGAAATCTGGTCTCATCTGCCTGCTTAGAGATGTCTTCACCTTTCCAATAACACATCTAAAATAAAAATTAGGATGCACAATTCCAAAAGAGAGCAACAACATCAATTAGGTGAGAAAAAAAAATGAGTGCTGCTTATTTTTCCTTTTGTATTTCTGTTTGTTATTTATGCAGCGACTCCTGAGAAGATGGAACAGCTGAAAGAACTTTAAAGGAGAGAGGTGAAAAGAAAAATGCAGTTTTTTTATTTCTGGGAGTGTTTGTACTTCTGTTAATTTTATCCCTGTTAAAGCACGCAGATGCCGCCTAAAGTATTTACAATAATCAACACTGTGCTATGAGGAATAATTTGGTTTAAATCTGTGTACTGGAATAAAATATAAAATAGCAAGACATAATCTTGGTATTATACATTAATAAATTGCATCATTTGGTTTGATTTTCAATAAATTTGGCTTTTACCAGTGTGAAGAAACAATTCTGACCTCATCTGTACGGGAAACAAGGATCCAAGAAGCTATAAAAGAGAAGATACTCAAAGTGGGGCCTTTTTATTTCCTAGTAAAGAATGGAGTTTATCTGTGAATGATCCTGGAATAAGATTTACAAGTCCGTAAAATGTCACCAAGAGTGACCTGGAAATTGAGAAGTTCACAAGATTTTTGCTGTGCAGAGGTAAAAAACCAAAAAAATAAAAGAATATGGGAGTTAAATTTGCCCAAAGGCACAGCTTCAGAAAACACCAGAGCTGTCCTAAAAGTTAAAAGTTTATAAAAAGATCATGTGAGAAAAACAGTTCTCATTATTTCTTGATGATAAAGTACTGGAATCTAAAGGGAGCCTCTGGAATGACAAAGATTTCCACAAGAAAAAGAATCAATGGAATCAACCTCTCTGGAGTGTATGAGGACAGGGGAAATTCTGTTACCTCCATTAGGAGTGATGGATTTGAACTCCATGGGACAGCTCTGAAATCCAGCTGGCAGAAGGCAATGCATCACTGAAGATTAAAATGCAACTTAAAAATTTGATGTCAAAAATTCAAGCAACTTAAATAAAGTGTATAAAAAATTAAGTAACCTACCTACTATTCTTGAAGTGAGAAGAATAAAAGTAACAATATTTTTTTCTCCCTATAAAATTAATTTTCAGTTTGAAAGGTGTACAGGATTCCTTCCACTCACTCCAGAGGGATCCTCAGTGTGAGCAGAGAAATTGCCCATATTTCAGGGAACACGGGGATTCACAACAGTTTGACAGAGAAAGCAAAATTCAAGTGAAAACTCCAGATTTACTGTAGAATAACAGCAAACTGTGAAGATGGAAACCCTTAAATGATGCCCAGAGCCCAAATCAGAATTCCAGCTGTAGCTTCACTTATAGGACCTGGGATTTTGGGGGAAATAAACCACAATTCTCTGCCTAAATCCAGCACATCCCAACTTATTTATACTCACAAGAGTAAAAGGAAAAGTGGGGCAGGAAAAGGGAGGAAGGAAAAGGGAGGAAGGAAAAGAGGAGAAGGAAAAGGGGAGGGAAAAGGAGGGGAAGGAAAGGGGAAAGGAAAAGAGGAAGGAAAAAGGGGAAGGAAAATGGGGAAAGGAAAAAGGGGGAATGGAAAGGGAGAAGGAAAGGGGAAGGAAAAGGGGGAGGAAAAGGGGGGAAGGAAAAGAGGGGAGGAAAAGGGGGAAGGAAAATGGAGAAGGGAAAGTGGGAAGGAAAAGGGGGAAAGAAAGAGGGAAGGAAAAGGGGAAGGAAAAGGGGAAGGAAAGGGGAAGGAAAGGGGCAATGGTGGTGCCTGAAGTCGGGCAAGTGTTCAGAATTCCTGACATGGAGGGATTCCCAGTACAGAACAGATGAAAATATATCCCACACTTTATAAATACCTACAGATGTTTGATGTTATGCAAAATGAAATTGAATTAGGTGATGACAGGAACAAAAGCACTGGGAGAACACAACCATGCCATAACAAGCATTAGGGTTTTGTTCCAGAGTCAAAGCCTCAAAATGCAAATTATCAGCAGGACTTGATGACATTTGCAGTCTCTGGGAAGAGGAGATGAGGGCAGATATGGAAAGGAAAGATCAGAATGGTTCAGAGAGAAAAAACCTGCAGAAATTAAGGCAGAGGTGTTATGGAAAAGCTCGGAAATTTAGGAATTGTAATGCACAAGGCACAAACAATGTAAATGCACAGTCAACACTTCTGTTTCATCTTTATCCTTTGGATTTGTGCTTTTAGGGATACTCAGCTGAAGGTGCAGACACCAAGCACACCCAAATTTAGGAGCTGTACCCCTCCAATTCACATTTCTCTCCAAAGAGTAAAAAGGACTTCACCAAGACAGAAAGATTGAAGTGGAGGTGAAGACAGAAACCCGGTCATCTACAATCCTTAAAAATAATTAAAAATAAAAACTCAGAATCCAAGTCTAAGTTCTTCCTCTGTGACCTCCTCAGCTCCAGCAGAGCCCTGCATTAATAATGGAATCAGACAATTTTATGCCTCTTTAATAATGGATGCCAAATATATTTGGGGTTAGGAAGGACAGTGTTCATTTATCGATCATGATGCATTATCTCCAACCTTAGGAAACTCCTAAGCAGCTTTCATCTCCTGTGCCCTCCTAAATAATTCAGAATGTAATTTCAGTTGGGTTATTTTGTTTGTATCTTTTCTGATTAAACTTGTCTTTTTTAATCAGAAGAAAAGCTGACACACCTGCAGCAAAGGGTTAAGATTTCATCTCATATTACTCAAAAAATCCCAAGGAAATCATCTTGAAAAGTCCTCCAAGTGAGGATATTTCTGTCTAATTCCTGGTTTTTAGAACCCAGACCTCTGTATTTGTACAGTGTTAGATGTATATTTAATAATGCCTATAATAACAGTAAAAAATAACTTTGAGCTTTTCTTAAAAGGACGTAGTCACAGTAGAATTTCTTAAAAGTTCTTTGTGCATTTCACCTTAATTTTGGAGCAGTTCATCCCTGCCAATTCTCAGCATGAAAGCAGAAATTTTGTTCAGGCTTGTGGGTCGAAAATGAAATTTAAATATGCAAGAAATGGTTGCTAATTTGTCCTGCAGGTCTCTCCAAAGGTGAACTCTTGAGCAAAGCACCAACAAACTGCAGCACGGGGATTTACAGGCTCATCTGGGGAATATTTTAATATTAACGAATTCCCAGCAAGGTTAGGTTTTTACTTCCCCTACCTATAATTAGCAGGGGGAGAAGAAAGGCTGAGAACAAACAGATGCCACGGTGACACTGAAAAAAAAACAAGAAAGAAAAAAGACAAAATGGAATAACTCAGCCAAGTTAGTCAGAAGCACTGTGCAGCTCCTTAGGCCTTTAAGTGGTCAGCTCGAGAGACATAAAGGGATTATCATGGATTTCACAGATCAGTGATCAAGGCCTGCACCAGATTTTAAGAAGAAAAGTTGTGCTAGGAGAAACAAATTTCTAAGAGTTCGTTTTCATCAGTGCAGGGACAAATTCCAAAGCCATCCATCAGTGGATGCAAACTAATCACCTCATAATAAATAACAGTCTCCTCTGGGAATTGTCAGCTCATCACCTAAAGCGATGCTCTGAGTGCTTCTTGGATGAGAGAGGATTTAACAAGATGCAGATCATAAAACAGGAACGCAAGGAATTGTTGAACTGTACAGCCCCGTGATTAAAAACTGCTTTATTCCCTAATTTGTGCCCACCCTTCACTTTACTGGTGCTTCCTCCCCGGCAGCAGCTTTGAGCCCTGCGCCCCAGGGCAGCTGATGTGGTTCAGTTTTCAGGAATTTATGATGTTTTTATTACGTTTTTATGCCATCACTTAAGGCACGTCTCCATTGTCTGATCTGCCAGGTGACAGGAGGAGAGGAAACGGCCCCAGGTTGTGCCAGGGGAGCTTTGGACAGCAGGGAAAATTTCTTCATGGAAGAGAGCTCAGGCATTGGAACAGCTGAGCAGGGCAGGAATGAAGACAGAAATATTTTCACAATTTAAAGCTTTCCCAGCCTGGGTTCAGAGGGTGCCTGGGAGGGCACAGACCCTGCAGGATCACGGATCCACGCACGATTCTGGAACGTTCCTGCCACCATTCCAGCTCAGAACAGCTCTGCCCCATGAGGAGAGAAGGAACAGGTGGGGACAGGAGCTCCAACCCAACAGACTTATCCTGGCTCAGCCAACAAGCAACAGATGAAAGTAATGTTTAATAGAATTCTGTGTGGGGCCAAAAAAATAAAAAGCATTCCCAGGACAAATAGCTGCCAGTGGAGCCCAGCAATGCCCGGGGCCAGGAAACACCTTTGGGAGGGAATTCAGAGATTTCTCCTTCACACACACCAAGCCCTCCAGGGATGTGGAATTTCCTGAATTCTTCCAGCTTCACTTCCTTCCATTCCAGCCCTGGAGTTGATGGGAAAGCAAACTGGGAAATCCTTTCAGAGGGAGTGCAGAAGGGGAAGGGGAAAGGGGAAGGGGAAAGGGGAAAGGGAAAAAAGGAAAGGGGAAAACAGGAAAGAGGAAAGGAAAAGGGGAAATGGGAAAAGGGAAAGGGGAAAGGGGAAAAGGGAAAGGGGAAAAGGGAAAGGGAAAAGGGAAAAGGGAAAAGGGAAAAAGGGAAAGGGGAAAGGGGAAAAGGGAAAGGGGAAAAGGGAAAAGGGAAAGGGGAAAAGGGAAAAGGGAAAGGGGAAAAGGGAAAGGAGAAGAGGAAAGGAGAAGGAGACAGGAGAAGGGGAAGGGAGAAGGGAGAAGGGGAAGGGAGAAGGGGACAGGAGAAGGGGACAGGAGAAGAGAAGGGGAAACTCTGGTGCCTGAAGTCTGGCAGGTGCTAAGAACACAGATTCCAGCCCCCACTTTGCCACAGTAAAAAAAGAAACAAATCTTTCCAAGCAATGCTGCTGCACAATAAAACACAATGAGCAGGACTTGCTTTAATAGAGAGCTCTGTGATTTGTGCTAGACTGAGCTAAGCACAACAGCCTCAGATGTAATCATCTCTTAAGATGTTATTTCTTCAGAAGAAACTATGCAATTATTTACAAAGAATCATAAACACACCATAAAAGTCAGGTTTTAAATTGCCCCTGCACATGCCATCTGTCAAAATAATTTTTACAAACAAATCAAAGTTTGGGAATTGATTTGGCTGCTTCTGGCATGTGCAGGAAGGCTGGGACCAGCCTATCTACGAAACCCCCTCATAATTTTAATTTCTCACTCAGTGCCTGGCCCTCCCAGACTGAAGATGAATAAAGTAATCATCCTTAAAGAGCTTTGCCATTTAAAAGTAAATAATTTAAAGGGGAAAATTTAGAAGTTCCCAAAAAAAAAACCCCAAACATTAAAACTATCCTACTGTAGTGTGTCTCACTAATTTAAATGCTTCAAATATCAACAAAGACTTTTTAAATGGGTCATAGCGTTTCCTTCTGGAAGCTCTTGTTCTCTCAGTGCACTCCTTATTGGTTCACTTATGAAAGCCTCAGAAATTTGAAAGGAATCTGCTTCTGGATTTCTGTGGAATGAAGGAATCGGTCTGGATTTGCACTGAATTAAAAACCTCATTATGGGCAATGGGAAAACCCTTCTGCCTGCCCATGCTGCCCTCATGGACGCTTCCATCCCTGGTCCCCCCAGCATCCAGAGGAGCTGAGCCCCAGCTGGGACAGACCCAAACTCACAAATCCTGAGTGGGACCTTCAGCTCCATGGAAAACCTGTGGGTCCAACAAAAATCCTGTGGATGTGGCACTGGCAGATGTGGTTCAGTGCAGCTCTGGGGGAATGCTTGGGCTCAATGGCTTTTCCAAGCTTAATGATCCTATGATCTGGGTGTTAATTTGGGCTTTGCTTTTTACTAGGGCCTAGCTAATTGTAATTTCCCTGTAATATTTAATATCCATGAACTCCCTTCTCCCAGCCCAACACAGCCTGCTCCTGGATGGGAGATGGGTTCAATGATTGTATCTATGCTGTTTGAGGCAGAAATGCAGATTGCACTGCCAAAAGGAATTCAGGATTGGAATTCCAGCCTTCCCAGCCACCCCAGTGCCCCTCACCCTACCTCCTCCCCCAGCAAACTCCCAAATTCTTCTCCATGTGCATGGAATTCTGGGGGGGGAGGGTTTTCCCCCACCTGGGAGTTTCTGTGGCTCTGCCGCCCCCGATGATTTGTGTGACCCACAGACGAGGCACAGGGGCTTTGCTTTGGTCTCCAGATGCTGTTTATTATTTTCTTATCACAAGTGTTGAGCCTAGGACGGCACAGGCTCTGCACTCCTGAGGAACATCCCAGCAAGAGCCCCGAGAGGCTCCAAATGTCTGAACTGACACAAGAAAAGCAAAGCAATGAGCTGGCACCACGTGCTTTAAACGGCTGCTGCCATTGCTTTACTGCCAACCACTCATTATTTGTCTGTCCATGCAACATCTGCACTGGGGGAACTCTCACCCCGTGACTTTGTGCTCCCAGCACTGCACAACATGGAGCAGCTGAAGCAGGAGAAGGGAAACTGAGGCAGCACCCACAATTCTCCATCCTGAATCCTCACCTACAGCCACAGCACATAAACCCAAATATCCATTTTTCACCAAGTGACAAACTGCTAACTACACTGCTCTTGGTGCTTTCCAACCCAGCCCAAAGCCTTGGGAGCTTTCTCCATGGATGGAGGTTAAAAACAGAGTTTTCCTGGGGGTCAGGAACTCCCAGGACAGGCAGAGAAATTCCCTGTGTCCCTGATTCCCACAGAATTTCATCCCTTCTGCATTTTTCCATGCCTTGCCTGAGCTACACTAAGATTTACAGAAGTGGTGATAATACACAAACAAACAAATAGAACATCCATAAATGTATCAAGCTCCAGGTGGAACTCCAAACACCAAAGCATTCTCCATTAAAGTCATAAATGGGGATAATAAAGAGTCCAAAATATCTCTCCATTCCTTTATTAAGAGCTGCACTGCAAAACATCTGTGGATTCCTTCCTCACCAGGAAAAGACAGTGGCTCCATTTTATATTCAGGCACAGGAAATGCAGCTAACACCATAAAGCTGCTCCTTTAATGTCTAACCAAAGAAAGACCACCTTCAGTAGTTAAAATGTAATTAAAAAATAGAATTGCAGCCTTTTTGAAGTTTCCTCTTCAGGTGAAAAGTCAGTTTAGCTGCTCCACTGAAAAATATTTTCATTGTCAGTGTGTCAGAACAGAGCTCCAGCCAGCATGAAAATAGCCAATGCTAGAAATTTTTAAAATTGAACTGTATAGATTTTTAATAGTACAGAAATGGGATTTTTAATAGTACAGAAATGGGATCAAGCAGAAGGTGAAATTCTTTCTATGAACTGGTTCTGACGCTAATTTCCCTTGGCAATTTCATTCCTAACTTTTTGTTAATTAGTGGAAACAGGTGGTTACACACACAAACAGCTCTGAGGAGAGTTTAGGGAGAGCACTGGTCAATGAACAGAATCTCAGCTTGTGTCGCAGCAGAGGGAAGTTCATTCCCAAGCTCAGCCTAGCAAAGTTTCCATGTGCAGAAAGCAGGGATTGTGCTCCTGTGCCCAGGCTGAGCCCAGCTCTGCTGGGAAAATGCCAGAAATTCCAATGTTCCTTTGATATTTTCCCACGTAAGCAGAGGACAGCATTGGAAGTGTTTGTCCTTGAAACACTGGAAATATGGAAAGACAGGTTAAGCTGCTTCAGGAGCTGCCCAGGAACTGGATTTACTCCTGGAAAAGCTCAGCTTCACCATCCTGGCTTCCTCCCCTTCCCCCTGGATGCTGCACAAGGATTCCAGGTACAATCCCCCCGCTCAGGAGCCACAGAAACCTTCCCCAGCAGAGGAGAGGAATTCTGCAGCTGCTTCGGACTCCCTGCCTTGTTCCCACCAAAGATCTATTGGAAAAATGCTGGGTGGATGAGTTCTCCTGGGATCACAGGCTGGTTTCTGTCGGGAGGGACCCTCCAGGCTCTCTGTTCCCAGCCTTGCACGGGACCAGGCTGCTCCAAGCGCTGCCCAAGCCAATCCAGGGACATCTGGAGCTCTCCTTTCCCCCCTTCCTCGAGGGCACAACCACGACCTCCAACGTTAAATTCCTCATTTTGTAGTTGTGGAATGTTATTTTCTGGTCCAGCTCTATCCCAGTTGCAAGAGACCTTTCAGAGAAAGAGCACCCAAGGTTGGTGCATGGATCACAGGGGTGCTGCTTGCTCCTCCTGTGCCAAATTTCAGTCAATAAATAAAAATGATAATTAAAGCACCCAAACTAAACCACAAATCCTGTGTGTGCTCCCTGGATCTCTCCTCCTCAGGATTTGTTAATCCAGATCCTTCCCATGATGCTGGGAGTTCTCTTGCTGACTGTACCACCCACAGAAAACACCTCCTTACATTTAATACTTCATATTTTATTTTAAGTTCTTTTTTATTTCAGCAGTTGAATGTTAGTTCTATCCATCACATCAGGGAATTAGAAATCTTGCACTGTATGTCTGAGCTGAGATGATTTTTTTCCTTATCAATATATTAACTATACTAAAATCAGTATATATAGACATTTCTTTGAATATTCGCTCCATGTGTCTCTGGAGGCTTCATTAGAAATTCCACTGCACTTGATTTAAAACATGTATTTTCTCCAAACTCTTTGAATAAGTAATGAATGAAAGAAGTTCCATCCATTTCATTAATGAAGCCATAAATCAGGGGGCTGAGTTAAGAAGTTGTATTTCACCTTGCATTATGAACGTGGGGAAAACTACTGAGTAGTTCCTTCCTCCTGTCAATATCCTAAATAATTCAAGAAGGAATCTCAGATTTACTTCTCATCTGCTTATCCCGTTCCCAAATATCTGGGTTTCTATTTTCACCAGAACAGTGTCAAACTAATTGGAGCAGTTTGTTCCAATTAACAATTTATATTCCCAAATATTGGAGTAAAATATCCTGCGGTTTGAGAAAGTTTTTCCCTTAAAATTCCTGTTAACCAGGGGCATCTCAGGCACACTGGGCACCAAAACTCCCCTCTGTGACACCTTTATGATTCCCTGCCCCATAACTCTCACTGAGAGGGTTCAGGAGCCATTTCTTGCTCCTGATGAACAACTTTGGGATGAACTTTTCCCTCAGAGTTCTGGAAGCTCTCCTTTAATGACTTTTCTGTGCCAGTCAGACAAAATGTGAACAGAGAAGCTGACCCTGCCTGTGCTCCCCACCTCCAGCCCAGCACTTTTCCTCAGGAACAGAAGCCAAAGGGCACAGTCCTGAAATGTTACAGCTGGATAATATAAAATTTTAAACACAAAACTCATTAGGATGTGCTTTGATATATTTAAGCCTCTGGACAAGCTGAAATCGGGATTTTTTTTTTTCTTTTCCCCCACCAGTATCAAAGTGGGGAGCATCGCTCTAAACAGGGGGAAAATAAAAGAATAAAATTATTATTGCAAATAATTAAATGTTGCAGTCAGGACCATAATTTATTGATGAAGACAGAGCAGCCTAAGGCCAGGACCTTGAAATCCTGGTTTATGATTATGACAAAGCTGATCTTTAACTGCACCAACCAAAGCCTCTTTGTCTCCTTCAGCTCAGAGCAGCATTTACTGCCTTCCCTGCAAAACTCTGACAAGAAATGTGCAGAGCAAGGCTCTGGTTTTAGCAAAACTCTTTCACAGCTTCTGTGAGGATTAAAGAGGAGGAGTTTGGAGGAGTTAAGCCTGGAATTAAATACTGCTTAATTGTATTATAACAAAAATGAAATTCTTTTACGTTTGAAGCTTTACTTTGCAATATTTACTGTCAGTTGTCTGTATCACCTCCCTGTGCATTAATCAAATGAATTCTCAAATCCCAAACACTTTGCAACCCTGAAATACCACAAAACATTCCCTAGCAAGTCATCTGAGCTTGTATTTCTACTAATTAGATAATTCTGCTCATTTTTGCACAATACATAATTATGAGCTGAGCAGAATTTACACCCATCCTCCTGCTCAATGGATTAGCATAAACAAATATTATTTTCAATTATTTCCTTCATGAATATATTTTAGCTTTAATTGCCAGCTCTTTCTCCATGATATAAGGAACCAATTGGTTCTTCCAGGGGCAAGGGAATTCTTGGAGATTCCCTCAATCCTTGCAGTTGAACGTGCTCGGCATATTTAGCTCCAAGGGTTGCTCAGTTCATCACCTCCTGTGCAGCTGCAAATTCCAGCCCAGCTCCAGAGCAACCCAAACATTCCCATGTTCCACAAAGTGGGGCAACAGGAACTTGCAGAAGAGACACCAAAATGAGCTCATTTTTCCCCATCTGGTCATGAAAACCAACTGGGAATCACACCTGGAAGTCCCAAACCTGCTGCTGATGTGGGGTCTTTATACCTTACCCTGCTGAAGGTGCAGTTTCAACACAGTCAAGGTAAAATCCACAAAGCCAGATTTAAAAGGATAAGAAATTGTTTGCTAAAAACTCCCTGGAAGTGCTTGAGGCCAGGCTGGATGGGACCTGGAGCAACGTGGCCTAGAGGAAAGCAGAGAGTGGGAAGAGATGGTCCTGGATGTCTCCTCCAAACCAAACCATTCCATGATTTGAATTCCCTGAACAACCTCCCAGATCTTTTCCTTACAATGCACGGCACACAACCCTTGTGGAGGATTCCCTCTCTCTGTGGAAAAGTGCCAGGCAAAAGCTCTTTTCAAACAGAACACAGCCCACGGTCACCCGCAGCCACGGCAGCCACAGAAGCTGCCAAAGTGCGAGGGAAGTGCTGACCTGAGAACAGCCAACAGAAAATCCCTGGAGTGGGAAAATGAAGACAAATCTTCCTGCTTTAGCCAGTTTTGCCATGGAAACAGCTGCCCTGGGAAAGCAGCTTTGTGCATCTCCAAGGAGCTATGTCGGAGCAGCCACCTCCACCTGGAGCCTAACTGCTCCGTCTGCTGGCCCAGGGAACACCAAAAACCTCCAGGGCCTGAAATATTCCATTTGAAGATTCATTTCCAAGAGGATTCGTTCCCATGCAGGTGGGGGTGACCAGCTCCACTCACACCAGGCCCACTCAGGGCTGCCAGGGTCCCACTGCAGTGACCCAGGTGCCACCAGGCATGGCAGGCTCGTCACAGCAGCCAGTGAGAAATTCACTGTGGGGACCAGCCTGGCCCTGGAGCTCCTGGTTTATGTTCTCCTCGCAAGGCACCCGTGGTGCATTAGTGTTCACTGCCCTAAATCATGGAATGGTTTGGGTTGGGACATGGAAGTTTTGATTCCAACCCCTGCCACAGCAGGGACACCTTCCCCTGTCCCAGGCTGCTCCCAGCCCTGTCCAGCCTGGTCTTGGGCACTGCCAGGGATCCGGGGGCAGCCACAGCTGCTCTGGGAATCTGTGTCAGGGCCTGCCCACCCTCCCAGCCAAGAATTCCTTCCCAATATCCCATCTAACCCTGCTCCATTGCAGTTTAAATCACGCTGCTTAGCAGCGACTCTCAGCAGAACGAAGCACACAGAACTCTCTCCTCCCTGGCCCAGGGAGCACCTTTGGGATTGAGATCTCCTGCTTTTGGTGATATGTGTCCCCAACAGTCCCAGTAAATCAAGAGACGTTGCTTTTCCTCCCTTGTTTCTGCAGGGACAAGACTGAGGTTTCTACATCTCTCTCCACCACTGACAAAACCTTTTACTACACTTTGCTAAGCACTCTTGCTGGTTTTTCCCCATTTCAGCTGAGTACATCTCTCCCCTTCCTAAGAGCCTGCTGTCCCTAATGTTGTTTGCTGCTTTCACGGACGCTCCGAGCTCTTTATGAAATGGAAGTTCCCCTCCCTTGTTGTTTTGGGAAGCACCACGATTTAATTACCAGCAAAGAGCTGGATGTGGGGCTGACACCATCTGAGAGCTGCGTTTGAGCAGCACCTGAGCCCTCAGACAATGAAACTGCTGCTCAGCTTTGCTGTCACCCTGTCACCACAGCTGTCACTGAGCCCATCCCTGGCGAGGACTACACAGCAGGTACAGCCTTGAAATGGTGAAGTGCAGCTCTGCAGATCTGTCTAAAATGAGCAAATGCAAAAATAACCGAGATTCAGAATGCCTGGGTAGCACAAATGCGCTGTTTACCCAGGCACCCATCAAATAAATGCTGAATAGGGCTCCTTTTAGGGAAACTTTTGCCTCAGCTTGCAAGTAAGTGTTTTAACAAGCCCTTTGAGCCTCCCCTTCTGGTGTAGATTCCCTTATTTTTAGAAAAGACAATTAGTCTTGGACTTGCTTGTGACTAAGCACCTACAGGCACGTCCAAATCTGCACAGAAAACCACAGATCTCTGCGTATTTTACAGCCTCTCCAGCCAGGTAAAGCAGAACTTTTGGGAACACATCATATGGGAAGCAGGAAATCAAGCAAGCACAGCTGGGTAAGCAAAATCAGTATTTCTCTGAGTCATTGGCTTATTTTGTACATCTAATATCAGGAAAATACAGGTTCATTCCAGTGCACTGGAGACATCCCCCTGGCTTCAGGTGAGCAGAAAGCAGCAGCTGTAAATACCCTGGAATTCTCCAGGGTTTTACAGGGTGTGTGAATGAGCTCAGAATAATTTTTTTTTTTTAAAAGTTTTTCCCTGACCTCTTGTGCCAAACCTTGCGATTTTAAGACTCCTGCTGTGTTGCATTAAGCTGAACTTAATGTCCACTGAGAAAGACAGCTTTATTTTTCCTGTGCCCACATCAAAGCTGATAATAGGCACAACTATTAAATGCTGATCTTTCCAAATCTCAGGCACAAGCTCTCATTGGCTCCCACCTCAGAACACTCATTTCAGCCCAGATTTTATAATATCAGTTGAAAGGTTTAGGAGCCGGCATAAAGAAAAGAAATGCAAGAGACCAAATGAATTAAACATGGAAAAGTTACACAGCAGCTTGAAATTTTTATGAAAGTTCCCAATGTGACCTTCCTGGGAAATTCAGGAGCAGCCCTGATAAACCTGAGCTAATTCCTCCCCTATTCCCCAGGGATCCACGGGATTGAGGCCCTTCCAAGGAATTATTTGTGTGTCCCACTCCAAGGGTGGGATTTTTGCAGAATCTCCTCTTTTGAAACTGCTTCTTGTGACCAAAATAGAGCAATGCAAGGATTGCATTACTCAAGAAATCAATGCCATCCCATTATTTCACTTCTTGCCATCCCATATGAATTTATTTTTCTCAGGATAAGGTGAGGGTTCTCACAAATCAGTATTTCAAATTATTTCACCAGATCAACTGATTATAAATAGAAGGAAAAGGGGGAAAGACCAAAGGAAATTTCATTCCTTCTTTTACTCCTGCATGTTTATTTTTGGGACAGGATGTAAATTTCTGCATCTTTACCAGCCATAAAAAGTGATTTAGCAAACCACCAAGGAAAGAAAAAAAAAGAGAAGATTTAACAATTAAAGAACTTGGGCATGTTGGATTTATTCACTTTTCTAGCAGCTTCCACTTAGACCTTCAGCTCGTTACTCATCTGGAGTTCTAAAAAGTGCAGATTTAGCCCTGCTGCAGAAAGTGAAACTTTGCAAATAAATCTTTAACTTTCTTTTTAGTTTTTTGTTTGGGTCTTTTTGTGAGCTGGGTTTTGGGTTTTTTTGGGTTTTTTGCTGATGTTGTTCTTGCTGTTGCTTTTAAGTCACTTAAGAAGATAAATCAGCAATGAGAGGCTCAGTCACAATAAAAGAACTCCTATTTTAGGCCTCCAGTAAGAAGCTTTTTTAACTTTCTTTTGTTAACAGTTTGGGGTCCTTTTTGTTATTTTTTAATTGAAGCTGTCCACACCCAAAGTGCCTGAAGCAATAAATGCCCAGGCATTAAACTCACCTTTAGGTGCTGCTATAAACACGTGCATTCCAAATTGAGTGGATTCCTTATGAAAGCTTGGAACAATTTAATTGAGTATGAATTGAGAAGAGGGTGATTTTCTGAAGCTGATTTACTCTGCCACAGATATTTGGGGGTCTTCATGTGAAAGAATTACATAAAACCCCTATGAAATCTATGGATTTCAGGCAAATTCATAAATTAAGCAATCATTATTCTGAAGGGTACAAATTATTTCAGTCCTACAAAATAAAGATAAAAGCACTGATTTTCCAGAAACCAAATGCTGGTGGGCCTTTCACATTTTATCTTGGCACAACAGCAAAAGAATCTTTGAAAGGTTTTCTGAGTGAACTTCAGGAGAAAGTTAAACTCGAGTTATTGATTTGGAAGCTGGCACGCTAATCTGTTTTTATTTAAAGGGAGAAATAACTCTGCATGGCCAATAATCTACTTGTCTTATATTCTACATCTCCTGCAAGAATTTTCTTGCTCATGCACAGATTGTGTCTTATCTAGTCCTGACTGAAGTCAATAGCGAGCTGCTTTGTTTGTTTTTTAAATAGCAGCTGCATTGGGCATCTCCAGGGAATGAAAAAGTGAAAGGATTACAGTTTTGACCCGTTAAAATTGATTTATTAGAGGGATTTTTTTTTCCTCCTATTATGTCCAAGTGATGAATTGGTCTCTCAAGTTAAGGCTCTGTGAAAAACTGATTTGTCAATGCAGGCTGACCAAAAAATTGGAAAATTACCTACTTCAGTTAAAATATGCAATGATTTGTGTGGTTTGGTCTTTCCTTCACAGACATGAGGAAAAAAAAATGTGTTCCCTGGATGTGTCATGGTGGGAAATGAGAATATAAGGATTGAAGGGCTGGGGGTATGACCCTCACCCTGACAGGAGAGCTGGGCACCCTTCCTGCCTTGGAGGGAGCCAAAGGACACCAGGAATTAGAAAAGAGAAAACAGCAAAACCCAGGAGTGTTGGATGAATCTCAACTAGATATAAAAATAAAAATAAAATCCAGTTCTTGGCAGTACCTTCCCCCAGCACCTCTAAGATCCTGTTTGTGCCCAGTCACGGGAATTGCAGGGAGTAACAGAGGCCAGGAGCAGAGCAGCAAGGAGGATTTTAGCCAGGTGGGAAAGGAACTGTGATCCTTTATCATTACATTAACCCAAACCCTTTCCCAGGCTGCAGATCAAACCCTTCAGCATCTGTGGAAGTTTCTATTGGTTTTATTTCCCAGAGCCAGAGGGGCAACCCAGAGCTTGGAGACCCCAAACCACAAATCCTGCACAGCACAGGCAGCCCTTGGGATTCCCACTGCCACCTCCCATCCCAAGCTCACCCTGCACTGCCTGCTCAGCGTTCATCCACTCCCCCAAACCACTTTAATTCCCACTGGTCCAGCTTCTGAGATTGGTTTTCTCTCACTGCGTTTTCTTTTTTCTCCCCCTTGTGGATAGATTTCATTTCAATAAATAGGAATAATCTGAAAATTGGTTCTCTCATCTTTACCAACAACTACTTAGAGGAGCATTGAGAGGATTAATTCTGAAGCAGTCTGAAAATGTCAAGTGCTTATTAATTATAAGTTAATTGGAGTTAGAATTACATTATGGTAAATAATAATAAATTACCATAGCTGATGGGCAAGCAGGAAGATTTTGAACAGCATTGTACAGGCTCTGAACAAGGCTTTTGAAGAAACAAAGTCTGACTGATGGCATTCAGTGAATTCACTTCTACAGAGAATCCTTACAGATTTGGAGAATGGAAAATTATTTCTCCTCACCCATCAGCTTAGATTCGCTGTTGGTTTTCTCTGATCTCTGGCCTGGAGCAAAAGGCCTCCATGACTTTTAGGAGAAGTACAAGCTTTAGCATCAATTCCTCTCAGCTGAGAGCCTCTCAGGGAGCAGCATGGAGGATAAAGTGTTCATGGAAAACACCTTTATCCTGCACTGGGAATAACAGAAGCCTCAGCATTTGTGATGTGTGCAATAATCCAGGTGAGTGGGTACAGCTGATTGGATTTGAAAAAGTGAATTCTTCCCTCTGCAGCTGAATCCCCACCCTGAACTTCATCTGTGCTCAAAGGCTCCAGGCAGGAGAGCCCCCCTCGTGCTCAGAATCACAAATGAGGCAAAAACCACACAACAAATGAGTTTGTGCTGCCAGCCCCAGCCCCAGCTGGTGGAATCCAGCAGCTGCCTGGAGCCAGATACAGCCAGGAGCCAAAGATCAGGTGCTGCAAAAACTCCTTCCCCTCCTCAAACCCCTGCATCCCCCCTGGAAGGAGGGCAGGGGATTTTGTGCAGTGCCTCGGTTCAAGCCAGAGCAGGGCTCAGGGCAAGGAAAGCTGAGGGATCTTCAGCTCAGCCAGGGATTCAGGGAGCCTCGCTCACATTTCGAGCGTGCTGACATCTCCTGCTTGGGTCTGGAACCCCCTGCTCGTGGCTGGGGGAGGATCTTGAGCAAATCATGAGATGTGGGAGATCATGAGATGTGCAGGACCTGCTGCCCTCCAACCCCGAATTTCAGCACCCCACCTTTTCCTTCTCTGCCATTCCATGGAGATGTCAGCGAGGATTGTTCATTTATCATTTGCTGTAATGAAGGTTAAGTTTCATTCCCTTTCTAAGCAAGAGCATGGGAAATTATTTCAGCCAATGGGCTATCATAATTCTGGAGGAAAACAACTTTTTAAATCCCTTTTGGTCTTCAAAATCAGCCTTTAGGAAGAGAGGATTCTTATGTTCTTTGATGCCAGAAGTTCATACCTTCAGCTTGCCAGTAGTTAAGCCTCTTAAAAAAAACAAATGAGAAAACTTTATAGATCAGAAAGGCTATTGGCATCAATATTCTAAATCCCATTTTGAGACTGTATGAACTAAGTAAATGTTCCAGCTGAGCCAAACAGCACATTTACATTTCATATTATGAGAGGAAATTCCGTGCTTATTTCAAAACTGGTACTATATATATATAAAGGTATTCTGAATGAGTCCTGAAGTGACTGCAGAGTGCAGCTCATTGAAAACACAATTAAATAGAACATATCACTAATATTCCAGGATTTCCAAACTGTTATTAATCATAAAAATATTCCAAATGAGTCCTGAAGTGACTGCAGAGTGCAGCTCATTGAAAACACAATGAAATGGAACATATCACTAATATTCCAGGATTTCCTTTCCCTTTTGTTTAACTCAGGCCTGCAGTAGAAAAGTCTTTCATTCTAATTCTTTCAGTTGGTGCCATAATCCCCTTGTTTCTGAAGCATTACCAGCAGATTAATGCTAAATGCCTTTGCAGGGCCGCAGGAACTGTGCTGAAGTGAAAGGCAGCAAACTCCCTCTGGAGCGCCGTCCTCACTCCCCAGCTCCCAGGGCTGGCCAGGGACTCCTCCCCAGGATTTGGATGATTTCTGCTCTGTGTGGATCACACTTCCACAGCCACAACTCCGCGGCCCACGGAGCTTTAAATTACAGCAGCTCCTGTGCTGGAGACAAGGAGAAGTCATATTTCTTATAGCCTTGATTGATAAAGCTCTTCTGCTTTATTTTCTGAGCGTCCTGTCCAAGATCAGTGCCAGCCTGGTGGAATTCATGATCTAATCAGAGCAGAGCCATGACACAGCAGCCCGTTCCCCGGGTGACACATAAATCACCTGGGGACTGGGAGAAACACAAATACACCGGTTTAACAAAGCTGGAGTGACACAGGGGATTAAAACTTTCTATTAACGCGCGGTGCCCTCACCTCAGGGCTGGGAAAACAAAGGCAAGGCACGAGGAACAGCCAGAAACCATCTGAGCTGTAAATGCCTTCTAAAACTGGCTCCCAGGGAGGGAACGGGATCCTTGGGAGAGGGAACGGGACCCCCGGGGAAAGGGGAACGGGATCCCACCGGGGGAGAAAGGGAACGGGATCGTCCCGGGAATAAGGGAATGGGATCGTCCCGGCGATAAGGGAACGGGATCCTCCTGGGGATAAGGGAACGGGATCCCCCCCGGGGAGAAAGGGAACGGGATCCCTGGGGGGAAAGGGAATGGGATCCCCCGGGGAATGATCCCAGTCCCGAGGCTGCCAGAGCTCCAGGAGAGNCTGGGATAATGGGAAAGGGATCCCCCCGGGGGATAAGGGAACGGGATCCTTCGGAGAGGGAACAGGATCGCCCCGGGGGAGAAAGGGAACGGGATCCCCCTGGGTGCAAAAGGGATCCCCACGGGGATAAGGGAACGGGATCCTCCTGGGGATAAGGGAACGGGATCCCCCCCGGGGAGAAAGGGAACGGGATCCCTGGGGGGAAAGGGAATGGGATCCCCCGGGGAATGATCCCAGCCCCGAGGCTGCCAGAGCTCCAGGAGAGTTTGGACACCACTCCCAGGGATGCCCAGGGTGGGACTGTGCAGGGCCCCAGGATGGACTGGATGATCCCTGTGAGTCCCCTTCCACCTCGGGCTGTTCTGTGATTCCATGAAAATAATGGCCATGTTAAAGAATATGGAATAACCTGGGAGAAAACTCACTGACACTTCACATCAAACAGCCACAGCCTAATTTAGAAATTTCTGGGCTTTAGCTTTACAGGGTAGGTGGAGGGGGAAATAATTCTGCAACCAACTTCTCAGATCATCTGTCTCCAGCCTTGAAGGAAATGCCACAACATGTCAGTCTAGGCAATGATTGGCACTTCACAGGTTGCACCCAACCCTCAGTCATGCTCACTAACTTCATTATTGGAGCTGCCTAATTAGAGGCCAGAGAGCCTGATGGCACTCGGAGGGGAGCAGGTTACCCAGGGACAAAGGGGGCAAGGGCCTGGTGGCAGGGGGAATTTTCTTTCTGGGAAGGAAATTTAAAAAAAAAATCAGAACATGATGATTTTGAAATAATGAATTTAGCTCAGACTTCCCACTCAGCATATTTGTCCCAATTTATATTCAAAAGCTGCACGGAATTACACAATGCTTGGGTTGGAAGGGACATTAAAGATCATTTTATGGGCAGAGACACCTTCCAATGTCCCAGTGCCTCGTCCAGCCTGACCTTGGACACTTCCAGGGGCAGCCACAGCTTCTCTGGAAAACCTGTGCTGGTGCCCCACAATGAGAATCACTTCTTATCCATTGCTATAAAAAACTGCAGAAAGCAAAGGCACAGCTGTTGTTACAGAACACACTGGAGGCCTAAAGTCCTATTCCAGACACATTTTCTTCCTATTTTCAACTAAATATCACTAGGCTTGGGAAAACGCCCTCCAACTTCACAGGCATTCCAAAAAAAAAATTCCCAACAAAACCCAAGCCACCGGTATCAAACCAGTTCCCAAAGCTTAAAAGCAGCAACAAAAATCAATAGCAGGTAAACAAACCCTCTGCTTAAAACAGCTCTTGAAACACCTCAGAAGAGTTGTGAGAGTGGGGAAGAGTCCCAGTGCTCAAAGGGAGGGTGCTGGGGATGCTGGGGTTGGGCTGCCACACGTCCTTGTGCCACACACCACGGCTGGCTGTCATTTAGGAGGAGGAAATCTCTCTCTGGTGCAGCCTGGCGCTGTTTAACATCCTGGCTAAGGGGTGATGGAACATCCTGACAAGGACAAGGGGGAATGGCTTCGAGCTGACAGGCTTGGGTGGGATATTGGGCAGGGATTGTTCCCTGGGAGGTTGGGGAGGCCCTGGGATGGAATTCCCAGAGCAGCTCTGGCTGCCCCGGATCCCTGGCAATGCCCAAGGCCAGGTTGGACAGGGCTGGGAGTGGCCTGGGATAGGGGAAGAGGTCCCTGCCCATGGAATGGGGGATTTTCCAGCTCTCTTCCCACCCAAACCAATGTGGGATTCTCTGATCCTGGCTCAGAGGGCTCTGTCTCTCTCTCTGACATGCAGCAGGAACAGCAGGATCCCCACAGTCTTATTTTAATCAATGTTCCTTTTCACTGATCTCTCCAGCAAAATTACAGCCTCAGTTTGTTCTTCCTGAGCTGACAACACTTGGAATTCTACAACTGGTGGCGTTGCATCCACGCCTGTGCAAATAAAACCACTCGACTCATCAGTGCTCTTTGTTCAGAGTGACTAATCCCATTCATCTTTCCCATCTGCTGGAGGAGTTCTCTGAGGAGAAGGAGGAATCCATCCCCTCCCTGGGCAGGCTGGGGCTGCTCCCAGCAGGAGCGAGGGTGACAGCTGCCAGTGACACTGCTGCCAGTGACACTGCTGCCGGTGACACTGTTGCCAGTGACACTGCTGGCAGTGACACTGCTGCCGGTGACACTGCTGCCAGTGACACTGCTGCCAGTGACACTGCTGCCGGTGACACTGCTGCCAGTGACACTGCTGGCAGTGACACTGCTGCCGGTGACACTGCTGCCAGTGACACTGCTGCCAGTGACACTGCTGCCGGTGACACTGCTGGCAGTGACACTGCTGGCAGTGACACTGCTGCCGGTGACACTGCTGCCAGTGACACTGCTGCCGGTGACACTGCTGCCAGTGACACTGCTGGCAGTGACACTGCTGCCGGTGACACTGCTGCCAGTGACACTGCTGCCAGTGACACTGCTGCCGGTGACACTGCTGGCAGTGACACTGCTGGCAGTGACACTGCTGCCGGTGACACTGCTGCCAGTGACACTGCTGCCGGTGACACTGCTGCCAGTGACACTGCTGGCAGTGACACTGCTGCCGGTGACACTGCTGCCAGTGACACTGCTGCCAGTGACACTGCTGCCGGTGACACTGCTGGCAGTGACACTGCTGGCAGTGACACTGCTGCCGGTGACACTGCTGCCAGTGACACTGCTGGCAGTGACACTGCTGCCGGTGACACTGCTGCCAGTGACACTGCTGGCAGTGACACTGCTGCCAGTGACACTGCTGCCGGTGACACTGCTGCCAGTGACACTGCTGGCAGTGACACTGCTGCCGGTGACACTGCTGCCAGTGACACTGCTGCCGGTGACACTGCTGGCAGTGACACTGCTGGCAGTGACACTGCTGCCGGTGACACTGCTGCCGGTGACACTGCTGGCAGCACCAGGCTGGGACAAACCCTGTGAGCATCAACCAGGCTCACAAGCGAGACTCCAGGTTGTGAAATTCACTTCGCAAACAGGAATAGGCTTCCAAAATCTTCCTGCAAGTCCCTCCAGAAAGATAAAACGATATCCATGGGGGACAGCTCCCTGCACAAGCTGATCACTCAGACACAAACCTTCTCAAAGACAGATCAATCTTCCATTTCAAATCCCTCCCCTTTGTCTCAAAACTCCCAGGGTGGGCTCACCCTGCAAGACCTCTTTGATTTTGCTGCTTCTGAGGAAAATAATTCCTCAATACTTATCGGCACCCTCAACCATAAACCCAAATATTCTCTGTGCACATTTCTGTGCTCATTTCTGTCCTCAAAACCCTCATAAAGCACCATGAGCCTGCTTTAAAACTCTTGCTGAAGTCACTGGTCACTCCTACACAAATGCTAAGGGCTTGTTCCATGGGTATTTCCTTGTAATATCCCAGCAGCTGCATGGAATTTAAAAAAAAAAAATCACTCCTTCTGGGGCTGATGGAGCCATTTAGAGAAAGGGGGGAAAGAAACTGCTGAGGTGGCTTTTTTGGGAATGCTTTCTATGGGAAGAGAGAAGAGAAGGTACCTTGGGGTCACTGCATTCCAGGTGCCATTTCCAATGGCTAAATACCTGCAACCCCTGGAGCCTGGCAGGAAAAGGAAAGGAAAGGAAAGGAAAGGAAAGGAAAGGAAAGGAAAGGAAAGGAAAGGAAAGGAAAGGAAAGGAAAGGAAAGG
>VWYI01026279.1:48769-94710 GCA_013399455.1 Anthoscopus minutus
AACCCAAACCACTCTGTGGTTCCAAGTACGCCCTGTACACCTGCTAATTCCATCTATGACATAGAAAATAAAACGATGTAATTAATATTATTTGGGAGAGTATCCTTTTTTACTTAATCTCTTCAAACCTACTTTTTGACCTACAAGGAGCTGATGCAGCAAACACATTCCATAAATAAAAGATCTTTTACCTCCTGAGTTCATGTAACACCACCCAAATAAAACATGACATGAACATTTAAATAACCCACCCAATGCTAATTACTGCTTCTAAAGAAACATCTTTCTGTATTATTCTTATATTTAATCTGGTTCATCATTTGTAGTTATGAGTCATAGTGCTGGAATTGTGAAAGTTACTCTAATTTTTTTTTCTGAAAGATGTAGAGTTCAAATTATTTGCAAAAGGAACCGAATAGAAATAATGACTGATTAATACAAGTCTGAGAGGGAAGCAAACAGCACAAAATAGATCTCTCTCCATGCCTGTGGATTCAAATTTTAACTTCATTTACTTCACTGAGAGGTTCTCTCGTAATAAACAGCAAACAGCCAAGTTCACTTGGAAGGAGAATTTCAATATATGTGTTTGCTGAAGAGTGTAATCACATCAGAGGCTGAACTGCATGAGAGGGAACACTCCTATGGGTCACAGACCTTCCTGCAGCTGCGTTACTCCACAGAAATTCAGTTTATGAAACACCTCCCGTGGGGCAGAAGCCGCCAGACTCTGACCAGGGCTCTGAGCACACGGAGTCCATAACCCTGAGGGCATTTAATACAAAACCTGCAGAGATACAGCAAGCTCTGATAGCTCAGGAAGCCAGCAGAACCCTTATCTTTCTCTTTCTGATTGTGAATGTTAGAGGAATCTGTGTTGGACTTGTTAAAAATAATGGGAAACATCTCAGAGTGACCATCTCGAGTTTTGCCTTACCCATTGAGGAGTTAATTCCTCCAGTCCACAAGAAAAAGAGTTTGCAATGAGATCTACCTGAGCTAAAGAAAACCCCTTCAGTCTAGAGGGTAAAATGAAGCCCCTGACTACACAATTAAAATTTCAAAGCACCACACATCTTCCCCAGCCCTGGAAGTGTCCAAGGCCAGGTTGGACGGGGCTTGGAGAAAGCTGGCGTTGTGGAAGGTGTCTCTGCCCATGGCAGGGGGTGGGATGGGCTCAGTTTAAGGCCCTTTCCAACCCAGACAAGTCAGTGATCCTCTGATCTCCCCACCACAAGAATTTGCAGGTGAATTCCAGCTTTCACCTCCTCATTAGCGACGTTCCCCCGTGGAACAGGAGGGGTGACCCCAGAGCAGGGGTTTGGAGGGGAGCAGGGTGTGCTGCAGGGCAGGCACACAGTTCATTAAATACCCTGAGCAGCAGCGAGGCTTTACACAAACCAAACAGGGGCTGGGTAATTGTGGTGCTGCTTTGTGCTGAACCACCTGTCAGGAAGCACTTCCAGCCGAAGACTCAATCTGCTGCAGGGCCTCCAGATGATTTCTAATTAGTGTAAACTTCAGCTGTGCCACGGAACCCACGGATCGCAAAGGGATCTGGGGTTTTTTTTTTTTTGTCAATCCTTTCACTCTCCTTCTCCCCCTCCTTCCCAGCGTTGTGAAAATGGGTTTTTGTTTTGTGAGAGGCTTTGAAGAAAGCTGCTTTATCAGGAGTGCTAAGGGAAGCCTACCACACTCCTCTGGGGGGAATGTCAGCTTTTCATGGAAAGCCCAGCTCTGAGATAAAGAGTCCTAAAAAGGCTCCAGTTTGCCAGCAAATGGAATCCAGAAGAGGCTTAGGCAGTGCACACCTCTGCAGCAGCACGAAAGGACTGCAGGCCAATAAAAACCACTCATAGATTTGGGGGTTTTTTTTCAAAATCAAACTTTTTTTAATGGTTACCACAGGTAGTGATGGATGCTGCAAGAATAGAACAGCTCAAAGCCACAGCTTCCATTCCCCCTAAAAAACCAAGCCACTCCAAGGTGCAAAGCTGGGTAACTGAGGGTGGTCCTGGTGAAAATGAGCCCAGGAATTCATGGCACTGCAGCAGCATCCCCACAGCTCCTCATGAGCCAACTGATCAACAAAACCTGCGCTGAACCCTCCGAATTTTCTATTCCTTTATTGATTTGTGAAGTAATTACAGGAGTCTGGGGCACCTCAACCTACTGAAAATGAATGAATCACTCCCCAAAATGTATTCAACATTATTCAACAGCAACAAGAAACCAAAAGGGCAAGAAGAGTTGAGCAGATGCAACGAGAAGTTCCGACAGAGAGCAGAAAGTGGCTTTTTCCTCTGACTCTAAAGGCCACAGAAGGCACATTCAGACAAGGAGTGGCTTCTAGCTAGGAAGCCTCAGGTCTTTCAGGCTGCCCAGGGAGTGGTGGAATCACCTGAAGTGCTCAGAAAATGAGAGGATGTGGCACTTGGGGACATGGCTGAAAGGTGACCGTGCTGCTGCTGGGCTGATGGCTGGACTTGATGACCTCAGATATTTTCCAGCTTTCATAATTCTATGAATCTGTGGAGATTCAAGACTTTTTTTCAATTTGAAGAAAACATACAGAGACAATATTCCTTGCCTTGAAGCTCAGAGGAGAGGTTTAAAAAACCAGATAGAGCTTAATTATTTTTTTTTTAGTAGCTGAAAATACCCCTAGAAATACAACCAAAGCTGCTTGGATAAAACAGAATCCTCACTGCCCATTCATCCATGCCTGAAGCCAGCTGTGCTCTGCTGCTGAAGCATCCCTAACACTTCTGCTGCACTCCTTTCTTCCCTATTAAAAATAAAAATAATAATAAAAAAAGGATTAACAACCAGGCATGAGAACAGCTGCTCTAATGAAACTTCTGGCCACAATAAAAATGAGAAACAGCACAAGTCTCAAAGCCTCAAGATGTCAAGTGTATTTCTCTGTCATTGTTAAAGAAGGTCAGCATCAATTTCAGTTTGAGTTTCATCAGTTTCCATCCATTTCAGCAGGAAATCACTCAGCAGAACAAGAATCAGATGCCACCTGACACTGGTTATTCAAGCAATCCTCTTATTAATTATAAAGAACCCAAATTCCCTCAATCCCTGTGATCTACCTCCGCCAGGAGCACTCAGAGCCCCGAGCAGCAGCAGGTACCAAACTGGGGCACCCCAAAAGCCCCAGCCCGTCCCTGGAAGGCCGTGAGGATGTGAGGGTGTGCTCCCAGCTCCCCTGGAGCTGCTGGTGTTCATTAGCCCCAGCTGCACCCAGAGCATCTCGCACTCAGCTCATCTCCAGGCGCAGCACCTGGGAATCTTCTCGCCATTTCTCACTGCTTGGCCACGTAGAATTTCCTGCTCACAGGAGTGAGAGGTGATGAATCGCAGCAACTCTCATTATGGCTATTTTGGCATTCTCCTGGCAGCCTGCAACAAGGGCTTTCTAATTAAAGCTCGGCAGAGTGAAGCTTCTCTGGTAATGAAAGATGTTGTGTGCTCTGCTGAGTGGGGAAATTTGGTCCAAGTGAAGTTTGAAGCTGCCATTCCCAGAAAACAGACTGGGAAGTTATTTTAATGGAAGTTCCCACATCCCCAGACACCTCGCTGGCAGAAGCTGACTGGATTTTGGATTGGGCTCTCACCCATGCAGCAGGAAATGAAAAGGGAACACCTGTGCTGAACAGAAAATGCAACAGCAGCAAGGGAAGGCTGAGCTCAGGTTCCTCTGAGCGAGAGCTGCAGTCAGGAGCCAAATGAGAAACACAGCCCCAGCTCCTGGCTGTGCAAAGGCTGAGATCAGAGAGGGGCCACCCTGCTGGAATCGTGGCAGGCTCCTTCCCCCACGTCCCAGCAGCTCTCCTCGGTCAGGAGGCTGATTTAGCCCAAAACACTGGAGCACGAGAGGGAATTTCAGGACAGAAATGAACAACACAAAGTACAAAACACCCATTTCAACAGACTACCATTAGTTCAAGAAAATAAGAACAAAATACAAGCCCTACCCTCACCCTCCTTTTTTTTTTTTTATACCCATGAAATTGGAAACAAATTAATTAGAAAGTTTGGGATATTTTCCTTTTTCCCGAGCCAGTCTTGATCTGCTGCAGTGAAGTTTGACTTTGGAGCCAAAGAACTTCCAGAGAAGGGTCATTCCACAATCCCTCAAAAAAAAACCCTCTACATCATCCCACAGAAAATAGCTTCACACAATTTGTAATAAAAAACTCTTTTGTGATTATTTCCAGGCTGCTGACTGATAGCATCCATATAATTCTTGCTTTGTGACAAAACAATTCTGAATTTACCAGAAGCCCTTCATTTTAAAAAATCCAGGATTAAAACCACACGAAATGACGTACAGCAGATCCAAATTTAAGCTGTGCTAATGACCTACAGCTACTGGAATCAGTTCGAGGAGGTCTGGAGTTCCTGGAACAAACCAGTTGTGCTCAGCCTTTATCTCCAGTTTCACTCCCAACAAGGTATCATGGCTCACATACGTCAAAGTGGGAGTAGAAACACAAATATCAGAAAAGGAGAATACTGGAAATAAAGATGACAGTTGCTGATCACTTCAAGGAAGCTTTTAAATGGGCTCTTAGAAGAAATTATTCCACCTACCACATAAAGCAGCACAAGCTTGACTGTAAGAAGCAGCTGACGCTGAATTTTAATCATTTTCAACCTGGGTAATTATTACAGAAAACGACTTCCAAGCTTCATAAATTAATCAACCCAAACAGCAGCTTGCCATTTTCAGCTGTTCCCAGGCAGTACTCTTGTTTTATCTGGGAAGGCCAGACCAGCCAGGACCCCCAGCACAGAGCTCTGGGGGGATGGCGCTGTCCTGGCCCATTGGCAATGCTGCTTTGGTGGTGCCAGAACAGCTCTGGGATGCTCCTGTGCACATCCCAGCTTCCCCAGGCGGCTCCATGAATCCTACCCTTAAATAAAGCTGGCATTTTGGTGCCAGGATGCTGCCACAAACCCAGCTGGAGCAGCTCTCAGCTCCTCCACCCCTGCACACAGGGCAGTTTCTAGATGTAAACGTTTCCTTGCTGCAGGAGCCAACTTTTTCCCTCAGCCGCAGATTAGGGAAACTCTGGGATCCTTGGAAATTGTTTCTCAGGTTCCCCATCACATTGTCAGTGAGAGGAGGAAGGAGCCAAACCACAGCTTGGCAAGGACAGCTGGAAACAGAGGCTGTATGAAAGAACTCGCACCAGCACCAATTTCATTGAGGATGAAGCAGAGAGAGCCCAGCTCCTCACCTGGCACAAACCTTCCCTGAACCACTGGATTCACACCCTGCATTTCCACACCTCCTTTCTTTCGGGGTGGGAGCATTCAGACTGTAGTTTTGCCAGCAGCAGCCCACAAGCAGGGAAGATTTCTGCCTTGCAAGGAAGATTTCTGCCTTGCAAGGAAGACAATAACCAGGAGTGACAGTATTCTTTTCCCACAACATTTCAGCTGCCAAAATTCACAGGAAACACTGCTATGATATCACAAGGTAATGAAATGGTATTTAAAATTATTCAACAGGTTGTACCACCGACTCTTTGCTTAGGGAGATACTTCCCAGCATGAAGATTAAAACCTCCTCTGGTTCTGGTAAAATTAATATGACTTTATCCTTTGTAGTCTCCATTCCCAGTGTCTAGGAAAAATAATAACCTCTGCAGCAGATCATGATCCCAAACATCTGCAGTGCTTCATCTACACACAGAAATCAGCACCAGATAAAGGAAACTTTTGTCAGATTCGCTGCACTTAGGAAAAGCTGGCAGAGATGAAGGAACAAGGGTAAAAGGATATAAAACTTTCACACTCAGAGAGGCACTGGATGATACCAGCATCAAAAGTTACCTTCATTTTTCTTCCAGACAACATCTCAAGCACTCTTGGAGAGGACAGGGAGGAGGAGGAGGAGGAGGCAGCCTTATCCAGCATCTCAAACTCTCCACTGGGTAAATAAAACACACCCTGGCCCATCCTGCCTGGGGATGCAGCAAGGCTCCAAATACAGATAGCAGGGGAAAAAGCAGCTTTCCAAAGAGTGATGAAGTGATAAGAATGAGCAGGAGCAGAAAGATCCCCGTGGTCCTTTTCCTTTCTGCTGCCAAATTTGCACAGAGGGAGAGAGAAAATGTGCGACATCCACTGGGAGACAGGGAGAAAGGAAGGGCAGGGAAACAGGGAAGGTGAGGATGAGGAATCCTCCTGAAGCCCTGAAGTTAGAGGGCAAAACTTCAGCAAATTGTTGCTCAACTGATTAGAAACATAACCAAAAAGGGGGAAAAAACATAACCAAAACAAGAGACACAACATTTTCTATAACCACAAGCCAAGCTCCTGTTTTCTCCACAGGAAACCAGAGCTTCCCACCACTGATACACAGGGGAGGAGTAATGCATATTTTTTAAACCTCAGTCTCAAATTAAAGTGCATTTTGTGCCTGAAAATGAAGTTATTCATCAGGCTTTTTTTTTTCTCCTCCAAATCTGCATACATTAAATAACAACACATTCTATTCCACAGCAGGTAGCAATTATCTAGTTAGTGCCTACCCAAACTGAACCTACAACTTTTAAGGCAGAGTTGACATCTATTGTGCTTTTTTATAACATCCAGCACAGAACTGAACCCTTGCAAAAAGGATTTGTTTCCAAAGCAGCAATAAAATCTGAGTTCAGGTCAGAGCTGCCATAAAGCCAACACACCATATTTAATGTCAGATTTGGAAAGGAACCATAAGAAATATCAAATAACTTGCACACAGATGAGCAAATTCTTCAGTCTCCTAGCTCTTGTGATAAAGACCTCTGCACAGATTTTCTTCTTCCCAGCCAGGAAGCCAAATTTTAATTCATTTCTTGTATTTTGGTTGAACTAAAATTGATCTTGAATGTTTAAGTAAAGAAATACTGAAACCACGTTACCAGCATGGTATAAGCACGAGTCCCACTCACTATCAACAGGTTTCTCCCTAGCAATTTAAGAGGAATTTAGTGACAAGCCTCATTTTTTTTCTCTCCTCACATTCTTCCCCTAAATTCTCTCCCTGCTGGGGATAAGCAAGAGAAATAAGAGTATATAAAAAGCATGTATAAAATATCATTGGGGAAAAAATAAAGGTATATATTCAGCTACTGAAAATCAGAAGTACCATCAACACAATTTCTTTTTTTCTAGGACACAATCCCCCCCAATATTTGCTTTGCCAACCACCATTTGTCCAGGACCTAATTCCTCTGCTATATTCATATACTTTACTGTTTTCAATGGTCACAATTGATAAGTTCTGTACCAACTTCACTTGCCAGGTCATTTTTTCTTATACTTCTTATAGAAACATACTCTCTGTTTAAAAATGTGCAGCAGACCACACAAAAAAACCCCAAAATGTTCAGTGCTTCCACCTCCAAGTCCAACTCTTTTTCCCAGTCAGTTAATTTGCTCAGAATTAAGCCAATTCATTAGGAGCACCAGGTTGTCACACTCCATTGGAGATGCTGAGTGCCTCCACAAAGACTTCCTCACACAACATTTGTTACCAAAGCATTTCTGCAGACAAAACCAAATCAAATGGCAGAATCTGAATGTGGGAACTGTGGCTTGTAAGATTTTCGCTGTAGCACAATTCGTCACATGCCACTTGGATCAAGAGGGGTTTTTTTTAATTTATCAGTATTGAGAACATCTGAATAGCCCTGGATCGATTCTCAAGTGCTCTGGTCACATTCTGGTGAAATCCTCACCACTCCACTTTTGGAGTTTTGCATTTCCTGTGCCCCGTTGGTCTCCAAGCAGTGAATCTGCACTCCAAGACTTCCTTAGCCCTCTCTTGAACCTCAAACACAGGCTCCAGATTTCAGCCTGCCTTCCAGACCCGGGATTTAATTAAATTAACTCCTTTAGCTGCCTTCCACCGAGCAAGAGACAGCCCCAGGCATTTTCTGTCGGAATAAAGAAGCAAAGATTGTTTTGAAATTCCAGCAAACCACCGAGTGCAGGGGCATCTTGGAAAGCCACTCTGGACTCCACGGCTGTGTAATTGCAGCCCAGAGGCTCCCTGCTAACAGCAGGAAAACAATTTACACCTCTGGAAACTGCAGGAGACAGCCCAGCAGCAGTTTCCCAAAGCTCGTGTTCGTAAGCCTGTCTTAAATTTGCATTTTCTCCCCCGCCACGGGCGAGGCTTCAACAGATTCATGCAGACATCCCAAAAGTGCTGTTCCACCCTTTCCCGTGCTTCTCTTGCTGCCCAGCTCACGCACCTGCCTGCTCTCCTTGGCAGCAGCCAACAGCTCTCACACAGCTTGGGGGTTCTGGGGAGTTCAGCCTGGAGAAAAGGAGGCTCCAGGGAGTCCTTCCCACATTTTACAACTCCCTGGGAGGAGCTGGAGTGATCTGAGTGCCGGTCTCTTCTCTCAGGAGGCACAGGGTAAAAGGAAATGGTCCCAAGGTGCACCAGGGGAGAGTTAGATGGGGAATCTGGAAAAATTTCTTCACACAAAGGGCAGGATCTGGTTGCTCAGGGAAGTGGTGGAATCTGTTTGAAAAACAGGTGGGTGGCACTGGAGGACATGGGTTAGTGGGGATCATGGTAGTGGGGCTTGGCTGATGGTTTAATGATCTTAAAGGTCTCTCCCAGCCTGAATGGCTCCATGATTCTGTTGTGTGATTTAGATGGGATTTCCTGATCTGAACTGCACCTCCCTCCCCATTCCCTGCATCCAGCACTGCCCACAGCTCCCCCAGGAGCAAGACTGGGCTGCACCTCTGTGGGGCTGATGCCAACTCTGAGCATTAAAAACAAAGTATTACAGACTTTGGGACCTGAGCAGCGTTTAAATATCAAATTTCACAACAGGAGATACAGAGAGGATTTAAAAACTATCCCAGAGAAAAGGAAAGGTTGGATTTCTGTGCTTCCCATGGAGCTGCTTCACTTCCCCACACACAAACTTTGCTCTGGCCCAAAACTCAGTACAACTGCAGTATCTTCCCTGTTGTGACAGATTTATTTTTCACCCAACACACACCTTTGGAGAAGACCCAACCCTGACAGCCTGGGGCTTGCATCACCTCCCAGCACTGAAAATGCCTCCTGACTTCTGCAGCGCTGTGATTTATACAGGATATTCACTCTTATCTATAGAGAAAAGCTTATAAATTATCCACACTTCCTACCCCACTCTGTCTTTATTCTGCCAGGGGAAGGTCACCTCACTTGTTTACATCAGAGAGCAAAGTCACGACGAGGAACAGACAAACCTGTGTGTACACACAGCCTTAATCCCCTTCATAACCCCAGATCCACTTAAACCACTTTTTATTAATTTCTATTTCTATGTTCTATAGGGAATAACAGGGGACATATCCTGGGTAACGTATATAATTCCACGTCCTCTGGAATGCCAAAAAAATTAGACTATTTCGAGATACATTAAGTAGCTTAGTACCGAGGCATGGAAACACATCAGCAAAGCCATCCCACTGAACAATGGGGGGAAATCATGGGCACAGTGCTGAAATCAAGAAAAGGAACTGGAAAATTCTTCCAAAAAGTGATTGTTCAGGTCATTTAAAAATAACTGGCAACTCTCAAAGCTGGAATATGCTAGTGGGGTTTTTGTGGGACGCACAACTCGGAGCTGGCTGGTGAGAAGTGGCAGCTAAGCCACAGACGTGACCTGAAAAAGCCTGGAGAACTTCCCATCATCTCTGGTGGGTGTTGGGTAAAGCCCAAAACAGAAGAAGCTCTGCAGGGCTGGGACTCAACCAAGAACCCAACAGAGCCGAAGGCAGATGCTCCCTCCCGTGGTTTGTTTACTCAAATTCTATTTTGCTCTGCAACTCTGCTGCTGTCTCCTCCTCAGTGCTCGCATCCAACACACTGACCATTCCCAAACCTCTTCCAAAGCCATTAAGCCTCTTCAAAACCCAATATTTCTCCTCCAACAGTCAAAAGCACAGATTGGCTAAAAAAAAAAAAAAAATTGTTTTGAAAAGTGTTCCTTCCCCTGGACTGCTCCAACCTGGACACCTCACTTAAAAAGGCATTCCATAAAGCTTGCCCATCTGATACAGCACAGCCAAAGGGATCATTACTTCCAAGAGCAGGGGGAGGAATGGCTGTGCCATGTGTTCAATGGGCAGCTCCACAAGGACAATGGGGGCATTACCTGGAGGATGAATCACCTCATTACACAAAGCAAGATGCACCAGGAATTGCAGAGCAAGGCCCAGAGTTGCTTCCACCGGCCACAAGTTTTGCAAGAGCATCACTAAAATCAAATGCAATCAGAGTGTCCCGACTCCAGCAAGGTTTCTGTTTAAAATCCTGATGCACAATTGAATTACAATATTTACTTCTCGCCAAAGTTTGTGCTCATTGTGCACCAAGTTTTTCACTCTTTCGCTTGGTCTAGCCAAAAGCTTAGCTGCAAGCAAAGGGTAAATTTTTGGAGTGAAGCCACAGTTTCATTACATTCCTTAGGACTGAACTTCCTGCCATCCCACTAATAAACACTCAGTTTTCCTGCCAGCTGCAAACCTCCTCAAAGTTTGTGCAGATCATCCTTGTGCGATAAACATTCAGCCCTGACCAAAATGCAACCCCCCACAACTTAAAACGACACAGATTTTGCAGCTTTCCTCAATACCAGACCACACTTGGACCCAAACCAACGTAACTTCCCTCACAAACTTCCTTGGACTTTGGAATGAACTCTTTTATTTTTCCCTATGCAAGGTCAGATCCTGTTTCTCTATCCTTGATGTGCATCTGAATTTCCTCTAAAAATTAATGAGGTTCTCATTTCTGAAGGGCCACCTTGTTAAGTCTGTGTTCCACAGCCACCTGTTGTGACAGCAAAACAGAGAAATCCCACCAGCCTCTGCTATTAACAGGTTTCATCTCATTGTATTCAAATTAGAAACTAAGGTGGCTTATGAATATTTCCTTTTGAATTAAAAGACCATGATGTGAAATGGAGTTTATGATAATTCAGAGCTTATCTGCACAGCTTGGTGTCTTTGTCCTTCCTTAGGTAAATAGTCTGTGTATCACACACCTGATAATTGTCCTGGGACTTAATCTGCAACTCAGCTAACTTTATTTTTGAGGTTTTCTCCTCAGTGTTGTTAATTTGTCCTCAAATTTTCATACCAGATGGAGGAGATATTTTAAAGGTATTGAACCAGAGGAGGGAAAAAAACTTCTCTCCCTCCCTTCAAAGAAAAACTTTAAATAGGGAAGTAATTCTCACCATAACTCTTGAGCACTTGAACTCACGGACAGTTTTTAAACTCCATGGATCACTCCTTCCTCTGGCAATTTTTCCATTGGCACTTGGGACAAGCCACGCGTGCACTCCCTCCTACACAGCACATTCCCACCAAACCTGGACCAAGGCTCGTGTTTGAAAGTGAGGGCTCAGCAGGAAACTCCTCAAGCTCAAAATCCCCACCCCACTGGAGCACAGGAGCACCAGCTCCGACCCTGCCCTTTGCCATGGCTGGAACATCACCCCCCTGCTGCCCTGGGCCTCAGCTCCAGGAAATCTGTTCCCTTTCCTGGCTTTGGGGCTGGTCTCCATCTCTTTGAGACACACCCTTCATGCACCAATTTACCATTTCACCATTACAAGCTTCCTCAGAACAGCTCAACAAGAACACACATTAAGAACTTTAATTTCCCTCACTCTTGCATTTTCCCTGGATCTAAAAGCAGTCGCTGTTGACTGAAATGGAAGTCCTGGGAACACCTTTTGTGCCAGAACAAAACTGCTTTTTTCTCCATGCATTTCATGCCTCTGCTTCTTAATATCCACAGCTCAGAGACCACGAGTCCTTTTTTAACCTCCAAAAGCATCATCCTGCTCCCTTTGACAAGACAATTCCTTCTCTGAGCCTGAGAGTTTCCTGTTGCACATCACAGGGAGACAACTCCTGCCACATCTCCTCAGGACACTGCCAATCCACACAATTCCTGACCCAGCTTTTCCTCCACTTTATCAAAGTGCTCTGTAAAAAACACAACTCTGCACACTCACCTTTCTCTCTCCAGCTGAACTTTCCCAGCAGCCCAACATTTCCTTTCCATGGGTTCTGGCTGTGCCACTCCCCTTGAACCTTATAAATCTGATTAATCCTCCAAAGGCTCTTCATTACCTTCAACATTATCTTCAACAGCAATCAAAGTCTCTCACATCACTACCATGGGGTATCCTGCTTACACACACAAAGGCCAGAGAGAAAATGATTGAAGAAAAATATCAGGACTGCTCCTGGTTTAGATTTATCACCCAGCACTTGGGTGTTGACTTACACATGTCCATATGAAGCAGAACAAAATTAGGAAAGGCCACAATATTTCCCCCCCCACCCCTTTTGAAACGTTTGAAATTATCCCTGTTCCTCCAGGTTCTCTCAGGCAGCTGAGAAGCATTTAAATAATGCCTCATGAGCAAACTGAAAAGCTGAGAAGAGCAACATGTGTAGGGATTTGAGGAACTGAAACAAGGAGCAGCTCTGCACGAAAATGAATTTAATTAAAGTTACTCATGCAGGCTCTCAGCCTTAGAAATCTATAAATCTGGAAAATCATTTCCCTTTCAATTAAGTTTGTATTTGTCATTTTAGGAGAGATAAAAACAAATCCCCACTGACCAAGTTTTCCAACAGTGAAAAATTGGGAGAAATCCGTAACATGGAACTGTGAAATGTTTAATATAAGAAAAATTCAGAAAAGCCAGCGAGGATCTCCATTCTTCCAAGTCCCACCACAGCCAAATGATTCCTTTTTCAAGTTGAAAGTACAGCTGTACCAACTGGAGATGTTTCAAGGCAATGTCTGTGTTATGACTAATACCCTGAGGAGGACTCATCACCTCACTCCCACTTCTTATGCAATCACTGCCAAAAAAAAAAAGGCTCTCTCAGGGGGTTTTCTAGAACATCTGAATTAAGTACCTGAGCTGAGCTGTCTTCTCAGCCACTCTGGAGCTCCAGCACTGTCTGGAGCCTGCAGAGACCCACCTCCCACAGCCAATATCCACAGCCAAATACACCAAAGGGCCAGAATGAGTGAAAATGACACTGCTGATGCAAAGTCATTTATTTCAGAACAAAGTCATTTATTTTAGAATGAGTTCTGGACAAGCCCATTCAGCTCCTTCCTGAATATTCACACAAGGAATCCTGACTGAGGTTCCTTCAGTGCTGCAAACTGGGGGGAAAGGCTCCTCTAGGGGCCCCAAGTTAACTCTGTTATAACAAACAGAATCTGCTGATGGCAATGATCCCATCCTCGAATTCCATAAAGCCGCTCCTTCCTCTCTCCTCACAGAAACTTGCAGGGCTGAACTCCTGCTTTCCCTGCAGTCCCTTTGCATCCCCTTCAAGCCACGGGGAGCAGCAATTTCTGATCAGTTGTTCTGCAGGTGCTCTAAAATCCAGCACTAATTCCAGCCAGGAGGATCAAGGGATCAAACTCTCTCCAGATCTTCCCGTGGTAATCACACCCAGGAGAACCAGCCCTCAGCACTCCCAGATGTGGCATTCACAGCGTTCTGGGAGATCAGCTGGGTGTTTTTCAAAAATCAGCTTGGATGAAATCAAAGGCAAAGCGAAGGTTCTCAGTTTTTCCCCCAGGCAGAATTCCCACCGAGCTTGGCAAGGACTGAACCGAACTCCTAAAGAGCTGATCTGAAAGCAGGGATCCAAGGCTGGGATTTATCTGTGCACACACACACACACAAAACCCCACATTCTGCTTGACCTGGCAGTGAGTTATTCATTCAGAAGAAACCCAAGGTTGTCACTAAAAAAAGCTTCAAAGGGTAGAAAGGAGCAGATATTTCATCTCATTCACCTCAGGAACACTGGGGAGAGTAACTGGGAGTGAGAGCTGCAGAAGTTTCAGTAAAGCCCAGCCAGAGCCAGCCTTCCCTGCAGGACATTTAAAACCTTTCAGGAATCTCACTTTGTCACAAGTGAGGGCTGCTTGTTAAACAAACAGGGCAGTAAGTGGAATATTTGGGATTTTTTTTCCCTCTTCCATATGCTCTGGTCAGAAGAAGGGCTACAGAAATCTGGGAGGGGATGAAGTCTTAAAATTTAATCAGAGCTGTACAACTGTGGCACTCGCACTGTGCATGGAAATCCTTGCTGGAGTTTTTTAAGAGCAGAATGGAACCTTAATAAAGTTTGGGGCAGTGTCCTAATCCTTGGCTTAGAGAGACTGAGAAAGGAGCTGGGGGGATGCTTTGCCCAAGTTATTGACTGAAATGAGGGAAAACCCAGCAATATTCTTTTCCCTCTTGAATTTAATGAAAATAAAGTAAGGCTAGAGTTACAAACTTCTCTTTACATTTATTTCTGTTGCAGCAACATGTCCTACAATACTCCAGAAGTTCAGATTTCATCTGATTTCCACTTGGCACACAGAAAATCTCCCACATTGTCTGCTCTGGGCAGTGTCAACACCTTGCACTTGGAGGGTTATAAAGTCAGAGGAGCCATCTCCTGCTCCTTTGGCTCATTCCCTGTTTCTCTGGGATACCAATCTCTCACAGAGCTGCTGGAATGAGCAGGGTCTAGTGGGCAGTCTGTAATGCCATAGGTCCCCAAATACGGGGTTGTCCTAGGGTTGTGATGCTTGTATCCCCAGTTGTGAGTTCTGTTTACGCTGGATATTATGTTTTGTGCCTTCAAGACTGGCTCTGAAGAGTGAAGTTTTGTTTTGGTTTTTGCTATCAGGCTGCTCACTCCCCCAGTGGCTGGCGGGACACAGAGACATGGCAGTAGGTAGTGCAGCTTTTGCTTTTTGCTCTGCTCTTGCTTGGCTCTGGCTTCTGCTTTGCTCTTGCTTTCTGGCTTCTGCTCGTTAGTTAGTTTAGCTAAGAAGTCCAAATTTTTCCCCTGGACTGTTGTTTTTCCTTTCCCTTTTTCTCTGGAACCACCTGAACCTGCTCCGGACTGGGACCTGGGAAACACCGAGAGTCTGCACCCTGTGGCCTGCAGCAGCTGCCCCAGCATCGGAGGGACCGGTAACAGAGCGACCACTCCCGGGAGAGACTTTCTGAGTTTGTCATCTTTTCAGAGCAGTGAAAGAGTGTTATTATCTGGTGTTGTTCATTTTGTGTGCTGGGGGTGTCTTGCCTGTTCAATAAACAGGTTCTTTCCACTTCTCTCCGAGGAACCCTTCCCAAACCGGCTGGGTGGAGGGGCCGTGTGGGTTTGCTGTCTGTAGGGGCCCCCTTTGGAGGTTCTCTCCCAAATTTGCCCTAAACCAGGACAGGGGTTAAGATCCAACATCCCATTTTTTTATTTGCAGCAGAACTCATCAAACACAATGCGGAGGGAGAGGTCGCTGCTCCAGCCAGGAGTTACAGACTTTCCCTCGGGAATAAGGATGTTCGGCAGGGGGCATGGCTGGTCCAAACTGGGACTGCCTCAGAGAGTGATTCATGGCCCTCCATCACACAGCCTCGAGCCACTGGATGCACTCCAGGTTATCTGCCTCCAGAGTCATTTGCTTCAGAAGGCTGCAGAGACATCCCCGTGATGCCTGGGAGAGCTGGAGCAGAGGCCAGGCAGAGTCAGGGGAATAAAGGAGATTTATTGAGAGGTCACCCCAGACAGCAGCAGGGTTACAAACCAGGATCTGTCTGGATGGCTCCAAAGTGGAGGCCAAAGGGAGGGGGCCAGGCCCAAGATCCCACTCTTTTTATAGCTTTGGGTCCATTTGCACTCAGGAGCTTCATGTGCCCGCCCTCTTCCTTCCACGTTGTTTCACTTCCAGCCTGAAGTTGGGAAAAGTGTCCTTGGGTCCCAATCAGAGTGGGATTGTTGTGTGTTCCTCACCCTGGGAAAGGATCTCAGCACCCTGAACAAAAACCACAGCCCAGTGCAGAACAGAAACCCCAAAAACCCAAGGCATCACCTGGAATGGGAATTCAGTCCTTCCCATGTTCCAGGACTTGCTGGAAGCACGAGCAGCACAAGAACCACGCTCTCCTCTCTTAACCCATGAGGAGCCAGCTTCAGATAAACCCTCGATGCCACACATGGACATTACTCTATACAGTGCCTGACCTGGACCCCTGAGATGATGAGGCCACGCCTCGAGGGCTGTGTCCAGTTCTGGCCCCTCAGGTTAGGAAAGATGTTGAGACTTGAGCCACATCCAGAGGAGGGCAGCGAGGCTGGTGAGGGGCTTGGAGCACAAACCCTGTGAGGAACAGCTCAGGGAGCTGGGGGTGTTTAGCCTGGAGAAAAGGAGGCTCAGAGGTGACCTCATGGCTCTCTACAACTCCCTGAAAGTAGATTGTAGCCAGGTGGGGTTGGTCTCATTCCCCAGGCAACAACTGACAGAACCAGAGGACACAGCCTTAAGCTACACCAAGGGAAATTAAGATTGGGCATTAGGAAAAAGTTCTTCATGGTAAAAGTGATAAAATACTGGAATGTTCTGCCTGGGGAGGTGGTGGAGTCACCATCCCTGGATGTGTTTAATAAAAGAGTGGACGCGGCACTCGGTGCCATGGTTTAGTTGAGGTGTTAGGGCTGGGATGGACTCGATGATCTTGAAAGTCTCTTCCTGTGCGATGTTCATTGCTGACCATACAAGAACAGCTTATCAAGTTCTGCTCTTCACAGAGTGCTTTTACACTCACAGGCTTTGTCTGGACTGTTGGGAGCAGTTCATTCTCATCCCAAGATGCCCACAATGCCTCCATGCTCAGCTAGAGGGATTCTGACAAACAATTAATCAGGACTCAAGACTGCATCTGCCTCCTGTTTACAGCCAAGGAAGGAATTGGGTTGAAAAAGCATCTGAAAGGGTAATACTTCAAACCTGATGACTTTGTGGTTGGGCTTTGTTTTCCTGGAAGGAATCTGCTCACAGATCATGTTTGAGAGACCCAGCAGACAGGGAATTGATGAGCTTTTAGGTAAACCAAACATATGGTGCTTGCTATGTTCCATCTATCTGGTAATCAGTCATTTAGCAATAAAGGCACAAGAAAATTTGGCCAGCTCCTCAAGACACGACATCTGAGGAGATCAATTACAGCCTTAATTCAGACAAATTTTTCACAGCCATTTTTTTCTTCCTATTACATTGTCTTTCCTGTTCCATGGAGTTTTCATTAGCTCCTGTGGAAAACGAGACCTGGAGTCTTCAAGTAGCACTGCAACCATAAAACATCGGTGAGTTTAGGGAATGAAATGTTGGATTAATTGAGGCACTGACCAATAACAGCTCCAGGCTGGTCTGTGCACAATTATTTTGACAGCTGAATATTGTTATTTTAGTACTCTGTTACCTGAAGCTTCTCAGAAGTGTTCCCTCTTCCCAGGCCTCCATCCCAGAGGAAAAGAACCCGTTCTGGATGCACAATTCCAGAAGGGAGCTCAGGGTAATTTCCTGCCAGCCTGGGGACTCAGGACCACACTCAGGTCATGGCTCCAAACACCGAGATCTGGCAGAGCACAGGGACTTGGGAAAAGCCAAGCTTTGGCCAAGCCTGTTGAAGGAGCTCTTCCTCTCACATTCTCTGCAGGACTGAATGCTTCGCTGAAGGAAAATTTAGAACCAAAACCCAGAAATAAGAGTGATGACATGGCAGCCATGGAGAGTCAAGTAGGTGTTAATAGGCAGAAAAAATTTCAAAATTGCTATTAAATATCTCTCCTCTATTCCACTCCCCAGCCCTCTCCAAATCCCCCTGGTGCTGAAACTCTCCAAGGGTTCCAGGAGATCCAGGCAGCGTTTTCCCAGATGCTCTGCACTAGAAGAACAACTGGAAAATGACATTTTAACCTCACTGTGCCAAATAAAACCAGCTAGCGCTTGTCTGCCATCATCCTGCTCTGTGGGCACATCCCTGCTCCCATTCCCAGCACAAAACCAGATTTCTCCATGTCACTTCCATTTATTACTAAGATGTAGGACAGTGAGAAATTATTAAAGACTTGAAAAACCAATTTGGGCATTTTAACTCTGAGCTCAGACTCCTCAGCTCCCGCAATTTGTGTAACACGAGACGCTGCTAAGACGGCTCCATAAAGTGAATTAGAGCAAATAATTTCTTTGTTCAGCTCCAATATGCTCCAAAGATGGACTCGGCATTATATTACATCAAGGGGATTTAGCATTAATACTTCAATACCAAAGAGCTGGGAATGCAGGCAAAAGTGTGGCAAACTGCACAAATCAGGATTTGCTTGTTTGAACTGCAATAAACTTTCTTTAGAAGAGCACTTGACTGAGAAGCATTTTTACAAATGAGTATTTAAGTCGATTTCCCATATGGTGTTTAGGAAGCTGGGGGGTATGGGATTACCATTAAATATTGTACAAAAACTGCAGGCAAGAAAAATGAGTTTATACAGCAAGTGTGGGTGGGGTTTGTTTGTTTGTTCGTTTTTATTTCAAACATTCCTCAGTTCATTTACAGTGTCCTCCATCCTGAAGAGATGATGTTTTAAAAGGAGGTTCAGTGCTGCAGCACAGAACCCAATCTATAGCTCAATATCTGCAGTCTGGGAGCCTGACATAAAAGATAAGAAGCAGATGTAGAGTGAGATGAAGAAATGTGTCTGTTGAGGAGTTTCAGCGCGATTTGGCACAAAAATAATTGAAGTCAATATGCAGAAAGCAAAGCTGTCAGCAAATTGCAATGCTCGACTGGAGCACAAATGTATTTACAAAAAGGAATTCTATGGAGGCCATACGTGGCCTACCAGTTTAAATAGATTAGGAGCTCATCAGGATTCGTCTGCCTTGCTTCAGCCAAATGTTCACCCTGAACGCAGAAAGAGAAAGCATTTATTAAATTTGAGCCATGAATCTCCCACCAGAAACTTCCAGTTATGGAGCTGCTGGACCAAGGCTCCCCAGTAAGAGCACTGGGACCAGTCCCTGCAGGGGAGTTCACTGACACACACACACAGCTCCTCGTAATTCTGCCCAAAAATGGAAATCCAAACATTTTCCACCCCAGAAAGCTTTGCAGTGTCCAGAATTTTGCCTCGCAGTTTCCTAAGGTGGCTAATCTGAGAAGTCCCATTTATTCCAAGTTTGAATCAGTAATGCCTTTTCAGAGTTTGGGTGAAGTCCCTCAATCCCAGCTTGTGTCACCTCAAGCTCTAAGAAGTTAAAACTTTAAGTTAATAGCAACCAAAAGGCAAATACAGAAAACCAAACCCTGCTTGGAATATTTCCTCCCCCAGATCATAGGATTTTTTTTTTAATCTTATTTTTTACACTATCATTTTATCCTCTTATTATTGTTTATACTAATGCCTGAATTCCTAGAATTTTTCAAAGACACAAAAATCCAAGTGACCAATCTTTTACCGTATTAAGAGAATTAATCAGCAAACTCCCTAATGAGCATTCCTTGGTCCCAGTTTGTCATGGCACCACCCTACTGCTCCCCAGTAAATATTGATGTTCCAGTAAAATAACTTGAACTTTTTCATTATTTCACCAAATTCCTGCTCAGTTTATTCCCAGTTTGTTTTACCAGTCCCACTCTACTTCTGTTAAAGACATTTAATCATGGTTTTTAACGAATCCTTCCAGCAGCAGTGTTGCTGTATTTGCAGGGTGTGACACCACAAATAGCAAACATTGACTTTGATTCCCTTGTTTCTTTTTTATTTATTTTATAATATTTTGTTTATTGAATTTTCTAGTTTCATTTACACAGAGATGGGAGAGGAACAGCTTAGCCTCTCAGTACAGATCCATCCATTCCTGCTTCTGGAATAAATTCCCCATTTCTCATTTTTATTATTAAATTCCACCTTCCCGGTGATAATGGAGATTTTTTTTTAAGACATTCAAAACTTGACTATAAATTTAAACAGCCCATTTGAACATTGAACAAAACCCAATATTTTAAAACCAAATTTGATCCTTTCCATTCTTTTCTTGCCTTTTGCTTGTCCAGTCAGCCTTGGCTGCTTCACACAGATTGCTTTTTTTTTTTTTTTTTGGAATTTAATATCAGTTCACTAGGAATTGTGGATCACTCCCTGCTGCTTGAGGCAATATCAAACAAGCTCACACACTTTTCTAATTCGCTTTGTTCTTCTGAGTGGTGAACTTGTTCCAGGCCCATTACAGACATGTTAATTGTTATCTTAACAAAGAATGAATTTGCAAAAGTAACGGCTCGTCTGCCACGTATTCAACACACCCTTTAAGCCTCACACTGCTCTAAAAAGTCACTTAAAGTTTATTCTAGAATCTACTTACCATTCTTATCTTTTATCTACTATTTATTCAACTGGCAATCATTGCACCTCACAGGCTGCAGTAGTGCCACTGCTTCTTATTTATTATTCATTTATGTTTTTAAAATGTATTAATTTCAATCTTGGCAAAATGAAACTCCATAGTGCAGCAGCCTCAAAGTTCATTTCCTAACTCCTGGGGAAACAAGAAAGACTCAAAGATATTTAAAACTTGAGAAGTTTGGGAGTGAACTCCTGAAACAGAGCCCAGCCAGCCCCACACATCAAGGGTCATTTATGAGGCATCTCTGAGGAAAAATTCAATGTAATGACCTGTGCATCAACGATTCTGTGGTTCTGTCACTAGTCAAGATATTTTTTACTGGTGCATACTGGTATCACCAAGATATTTTACTGGCAGGACTTCTGAAACAGAGCCACTCCAGCCCCTCACTTCATTCATGAGGCATCGCTGCGGAAAAATCCAATTTACTGACCTGTACCTCTGTGATTCTGTGGTTCTGTCAAAAGTCACAATATTTTTACTGGTAGATACCAAGGTATTTCAGTGACAGCCACTGGATGAGCAATCATTCACCAGTCTTGCTCTCCCCCAAGGAGCTGCAGCATCATCAGCCTTAAAAACAAACCCACAATCGCAGCACTCACAAACACACAGCACCCAGAAGAACATTTTTTCCTAAATTCTTCAGGATTTTTCTGTATCCTAGAAGAGAACCTGGAAAGCAGCAATCCAAAAGCCTCAATATTTGATAGTGCTCCCAAGAGCTTTGGTGATAGCACAGCAGAAGAGTGTGCTTTAAGCAAAGAAAAGAGAATTAAATGTGAAACAATATCAAGAGCTGAGGAGTTCAGATCTAGCCATTAACAGGAGCTCCTTTTTCTATAATTAGGCAAGCACAGAAAGAACAATTACATTTGCCTGAACTGATCAGGGTGAACCTGACCTGATTTAAGCACGTAAAATAAAATGAAAACTGGATTTATGATGCTCACATTTTCCAGGAAGTAATTCCCCTTTCTGCTTTAATTCACTCTAAAGCCTTTGCTCTCTATACAGCCAATAAACTCAGGTTTTCACATTTAATATTCATGAAAGCAACATAATGCGAGAATTAATGCTGTGTTTATTTCTCTTCAAATGATTGGAAAATAAAGCATTTAATGCCTGCTTGGGTACCAATAAAAAACCTGAATTACAAGACTGACTCAGCCTAAATGTGAGCACAAATGTTGCCTCTGACAAACTCACCCTAAAATAAAGTGGAATGTTTGGCTGGACTTTGGGAATTTCTGGTTTGATTAAGTTGTGTTGCAGCTTTCACATCCCACCTGCCCAACAGCAAATAAAGATCTACAGGGTTTAATTAGTGGCCATGTTAATAAAGCTCCTTTGGAACTATCAATCCTGTGGCAGAATGTTGATTTCCATCATTCCTAGAACGGGAATTCTAGGAAGTTTCCCCTTTTCCTCCAGCTCTCAGTCACAGAACTTAAGGAGAAGCTCTAAAATATGGTCAAACCCACCCAGATTACATAAAAGTACATTAAAAAGAATTTCATTTTGAAAGATAAAGCAACCTTAGCCCAGTTCAATCAGAACAAGGAAAATAAGAGAGGGGACTTAATGTTTATTAACTTTCAGTTAATTACAACGTCCCTCTAAATTCACCCAAATGCTCTTGGTGAGAAGGGGAGGAGAGTGGAGATAAATTTCTATTAACACCCAGTTGTTCTCTGCAAAACATTTGGGAAAAAATTTTTTTGAAAACAAATTCTTAAAAAGCTGCAGAGAAAAATTCCTCCACCTTCTAGAAGGGTTTGAGGAGTGGGGCAGTGAGAAGAAAGGAGTTGATGAATTTTTGTACGATAGAATGCAAGTGCCTGGTAACATAAAGCACAAAGTTGATTTGTTGTCTATAAAGCAAAGAAAAAAAATCAAAATATCTGTATATTCACCTTCCTGTTAATTCATAGCTGCAGGAACCACGACACCAAAACCATACCCCACTAGAGGGTCTGAAAAGGGAGAAAAAAATAATTAGGCTGAGTCTCAATAGAAAGAAAATATTCCAAAAATCCCTAATTGAGCATTTCAAAATTAGATCAAAACAAGCAAGAAATGAAATGCCCTGCTTTTGATTTTTTGCAGCTGCATCCCCCACTGAGCCACCTTTGCAGGGAAACATGGTCTGCATTTTATATTCCAATTAGTGCATTAATCTTTCCCTGATTATTTATTCACATTTAAAGGAGTTTCCTTGTTCCATTTTGTAACTTGGGAGTGCAGAGGAACAGGGAAAATGTTGCTGGGTATTTCCAAAGGAGATGCAGGCACCTCTGTTTCTCAGACAGATCAGCCTCCTGAAATTAAGATTAATAATCACATGTGTAATGAGAAAAAGATTTGTTTTAGACTCCATTATTCATAAAAAATGGGGCAAGTCCTGCTTTTTTTGATTTTCCTTAATGCTACTTTCTCCCTCAGCAGAGATTCCTGAGTCCTGTAAGGAACATGGATCTTCTAATCCTATCATTAGAAAAGAAGTATAATTAGCACCATTTTTACTTAAATTCTTGTCTGAAATAATCAATAGAAATTCACTTCCTCTGGTGTTTAGAAATCTCACTAGAACAAGCAACTTTTCTGTACAAAAAAAGCCTGGGTTGAGTTCTTCACAGAAAGGGTGGTCAGGCTTTGGAAGGGAGTTTTGGAGTCCCCATCCAGGGAATGACTGGACTCTGGTCTGGTGGAACTGGTGCCGATCAAACACTGGATTTGATGATCTTGGAGGTCTTTTCTAACCTCAGTGATTCTGTGAAATCCACTCAAAATCCACTCAGCACCTGGGAACGGGCAACGCTCAGCACGGCAGCTGAGCAAGTCATTTATTCTAAATCCCTCCTCCTCCTGTCTGGCTATGATCTGGAAACAGATGGGGAAAACAACCAAGCAATCATTAATTGCATCATTTCTGCCCTGTCCAGGTGAGGAACAAGTCTGAGGCAGCTTTGGCTGAGTTTCTTCATCAAACAGCTCAGGTCAGTTGTGACCAGAAGGATTTGGATCCCCCTGGGAATACTCCCAAGACTACACAGATCTTTATAAATGCACATTTAACTCTATCAGCAGAATATATTTGTGCTTTCCTTCAAATGAAGCTTTTCTTTACAGCACTTTCGCAGACAAGTGATTAAAATAAAAACCAGAAATCTCACCACGACACTCCAACAACTTTTCTGTTTAAAAAAAAAAACAAAACCGAAAAGGGCATCAGATTTCTGTCGGTTGTGAGCAGCTGAGGTGATTTGTCATCTGTAAAGCACGGTGATAAAACACCATGATCACACAGGGCTTCAAAAAACAACTTTCAAAGCTCTCTTCAGAGCGTGCTTTGATCAAAATGTTTGCACAGCAGCAGCTTTCCAAGAGGTTCCTGAGCATCAATCTTGATTAGGGTTATTTACCAAAACAGCTGCAGTCGGGGTGCACCTCTGGAGCTGCACTTCTCACCCACAAATTCAGGAGCTGAGCTCCTTCTCTTGCCCTCAGAAAAAGAAGTTTTCATTAAGCTCAGAAGACAAAAGACAGCGTATGAGGCTCCTGAGGTTACTCCCAAGGAAAGCCTGGAATTATAAATAGAGCCAGAAAAAAAAAGATTGCTGGAAAAGGGTGTGCAACTCTACTTTTAGTGCAAAAATACAAGAGGAGGAGTCACACTCAAAGCTAAGAGCACCCAGAACGTGATTGAATGTATCTGCAGCTGATTGTGGCAGCAAATCATGGAATCCCCCAGGGTCCCTCCAGGCCAGGAATTGTGGAATCCTCTGAAGTCCTTCAAGTTCACCAAGTCCAAGATTCAACTGAGTACCCCCAAACCCCCTAAATCATACCCCAATAAGCCAAATTTACACATTGTTTGAACCCTTCCAGGAATGGTTTGAACATTTCCACATCCTCCAGCCCATTCCAGTGTTTAATCTGTCCTTCAGTGAAGAAATTCTTCCTAATATCCAACCTGACCCCCACCTCAGTGAGAATTGAGGCCAAAATATTGATCAGATTTATGCTTCTAACTCTGCCCAGCCCTGATTCCAAATAGTGCAGAAGAATTCCAGGCCAAAAATAACCCTGGACCAACCAACCTACCCAAAATAGAAGCTTCCCCAAAAGCCCCAGCCAGTTTAATTTTACCAAGATTCAGCTGGGAGACACAAAAATACGCACAGCAAAGCGAACCAAGAGGCTGGGTGGAAACAACCAGGAGCACAAAAATGAGTCAGAAGGAGAAACTTGATCCCAAAAAAAACCCTTCCTGTTCTCCCAAGGAGGCACCAGCAAGGAGCAAGCCAAGATCTCCAAATCCTGACCAGGTGGTTGAGCTGAGGGTGAGTCCATCCTGACTCCAGAGCCATTCATGTCACCAATACCCTGCAGTTCACCTCCCCAAGTGCCAGCAGGAGTTTGTCCCACACAAACACGTCAGAAACACAAATACAAAACCAAAAATAACACAGCTCACACACCACCCCTCCTAATTCAGAAGGTAATTCAGATTTTCTTCTCCTCTCTCACTGATCTGGCCACTTCAGCCGAGTTGCACATACATAAAATGAGGGCAGAGAGGCTTTATTTAAAACACTGAGCATCCACTCCCTACTTCAGGCTGTGTTTTATGGGCTTGCATGAATTTTGGTAGCAGAACACCAAGATAAAAGCCCATAATTCAGTTTTCTCTTGACTCTCTCTGCTTGCCTACTGCAAATCTCTGTTGACAGCCTTCTCTCCTCAGCTCGTGCTGATTTAATACAGCTGCAGCCTCTCTCCCTCCACCTCTCCTGAAATCTTTTCTTGCTTTTAACAACCCCAAACCTTCCTTTCCACTTCCACTGGTTATTTAATTCCATGTGCAGCACGTTTGGGGTACCCAGTGTAGTAAATACTGCACAAACTGTGCTGCACAAGAGCTTTGTGAGCCAATTAAAGAAGTAATTTTATCTGTGAGCATTATGAATTAACAAAAGGAAATAACAGCTGGATTGCCCAGCCTGGACTGAAAGGATCTTCTGTCTGATAAGGAAATACTGAAATTAAAGTATAAATAACACTTCTGACAGTTCAGATCTGATTAGATGGAGGAAGCTATGCCTTAGGAGGTTACAGATTTCACTGCCTTGCTTTGTTTTAAGTCCATTTCTCGCACATAATGCACTACCCAGAGATTAGGAGGGGATGGAAAACCCCACAGCGCCCCAAAACCACCTCATCATTGCCAAGGTGCCCCATTCCTTCAGGCTCCTGGGCTGCAGTGCTGAGTTATTGAGGAGACAGAAGCCCTGGCACAGCCACGAGCCTTTCTGCCACTGCACCTGAACAGCTGAAAAACCTCCCAAGCAGCAGGGAAAACGGGCAAAGAGCACAGCAAACACAGAATGGGAACTTTGCCAGGTACCTGGGCACTCCTGCCACCCCACACAACTTCAGTGCCTGCTCAGGGCCACAGCTGATGGGAAATTCGGGGGTTCCAGGTAGGAAAGGCACTAAAATGGTGCCAAAGATCTCAAAGAGCTGCAGTGCTGAGTGTCCACACTGTCAGACAGCCCAGAGTGACAACAAACCTGAGGGGGCAAACTGAGGCTGTGCGTTCCAGCCATCCAGGCTTGCCAAACACTTCAAAACTGAGAAGCTTTAACATTTATTCCAAGTTCCTCTTTCAAAGATATTCAATAATTTCACACGCTTTTTTGTTGTGATGCTCTGGGCTGGCCCTGCTGGAGCAGATGAGCCACTGGGGTCCCTTCCAACCTGACCCACTCTGGAATTCTGTCATTCCAGACCTTGCAGAATCCAGTTCCAAATTCTACACCCTGATCTATGGAACTTGACATTTTTGCATTTCTCTACGTTCACTCTTTGATCATAAAGGTGCCAAAGACAGCAAGAAAAAATTATCTGCACCTGCCCAATCCTATTTTATATTAAAAAAAAAAAAAAAAGCAAAGGAACTTCTTACAAAGTCACACAAACATAAAAAGTTGCAGTTCTTGTGTGAATAGAGCCAAGCTCAATGGAGCAGAGTGAGCTGTGAAGTTGAAGTCACAAATTCTTTCCAGAGTTTGAATTTCTGCTGGATGCTGGACTGAGCTGCACTTCACTAAGCTGGAACATTTTAGGCATCAGGATTTGCTTCTGTCTACCTGGTACTTTTCCAGCAAGCAATGAACTTTTCTTGTGTAAACCAAGTTCACAAGGGCAAGGCCAGGCTTGGAAAAATCTATTCCTGGCTTTGCACCAATAATCCACCATTTTTCTGGTTTAACTTCATGACCTTTTCCTTTTCTCTCCCAAGTCAATAGAGGCTGCCAGAAGTAACTTGGCCTTATAATGAAGGCATTAGAAAGCAGCAAAAGGAGATACTAAAAGCAAAAAGATTTTTAAAAATCATTAGTATTGAATATTTAGAGGTTCACAGGACTATTTCTTTATGATTTAAGCTAGCTCAAAACTTTTAAAATAACATTCATGATAACAAATCACCTCTTGGCAAAGTTTCCCTGCTGCTTTCAGTCAGACCACTTGAAGATTACACATTTTCATCTGTATAGGCAGAAAAAATAGTTATTATTTATATATAATACATATAATTAGATGTAATAATACATATATACATTTTTACGGGAAAAACACAGAAATATTTTCCCCTCTTCTTTACATGGGATACTAAACAAGTTCAAACATTCCAAGAAGACAAATTACACTTCCAGCAATCTAATCTTCTACATTTAACTATTTTCAGGGAAAACAGAAAGGAATTTTAAATACAAAAACAACTAAAAACCGTTTTAAATAAACCATATATTTTTAATATTGTTGAAAAAACTAAAATCCTTTGCCTCATTGCAGGATTTGTGGGTTGCAGGCTGAGGCTTCTCACACATCAGAGCTGCTGGGGAGAACTTCCTGCACTGCTGCAGGACTGCAGAAATGCAGCTCCACCGAGGGAAAACCTCTTTGCAGAGCTGGATAAAACCAGTGCAGACTCTAGAGGGAGTTCGAACTGTGCCTTCCCCTTCCAGAGCTTTTCTCACTCGTTCAGAACGAAACAAATAAATAACAACAAAAGGTTATTTATTTTTGTTATTTATTAAAACTCTCTCCTGGCTACCTGCTTCTTCCCCTGCCCTCTGTCCCTGGGCAGAGTGGGAGCTGCCTGGCACAAAATTCTGTGTGGGGCTGCCACAGAGATTTCTGTTTCCTTTCTTACTTGCTGGGGAGGAAATGTGAATTTTCAGTTGGTTTTGGTGAATCTGGTGCTCCTGCATTCTGAACATTTCACCAGGTCACGCCGTGTCTGGGGGACTTGTGCTATTTAATGAGGGTGAACCGTTAACTATTGAAGGCAACAAAGATATTTTCACCACGAAAGTTATTTTCTCTCTGAGGCAGCAAAGCTGTCTGGGCCCTGCTGCTGTGGATTCCCCGGGTGGGTGTGTGTGCAGGAGAATTCCCAGTGCAGGAATGGTGGGGTCAGGTGTTGGAACCTTGGGTACACAGAGTTTTATGCTCTCTCTGTGCTGACAGGCACAGACCTACAAGAGAACACTGCGTTCGACTCGAGGCTGTGGAAAAGGCTTTTAAAAACTGATAGACAACACTGAATTTGTGAAATTGTGAATTAGATACAATTATGTTAAGTTACTGGGTGAAAAATATAGACTCACTCTCTATAGGAATGTAGCATAAATTAAAAAAAAAAACAGCAAGCAAACAACCAAGTCTGAAGACAAAATCCATCTCTATTCATGAAATATCAATCCTAAAGAAAATAACAGGTCACCTTTTACAAGCAGGGACACACAGGGACACACAGGGGGACACAGGGACACCCAGGGGGACACAGGGATGCACAGGGACACACAGGGACATCCAGGGACACCCAGGGGGACACAGGGACACCCAGGGACACACAGGGGGACAGGGGGGCAGCCAGGGACACACAGGGACACACAGGGGGACACAGGGACACCCAGGGGGACACAGGGATGCACAGGGACACCCAGGGGGACACAGGGACACACAGGGGGACACAGGGACACCCAAGGGGACACGGGGATGCACAGGGACACACAGGGAGATCCAGGGACACACAGGGACACCCAGGGACACCCAGGGACAGCCAGGACTGAGGCTGGGGCTCCTCTCCAGGCTGAGCAGCCCCAGCCCGCTCAGCTCTCCTGGGCACAGAGATGCTCCAGGCCCTTCCTCTGTCTGCAGCTGCTCCAGGAGCTCCTGTCCTGAGGAGCCCGGAGCTGACACAGAATTCCAGATGTGCCTCCCAGGGCTGGCCAGAGGGGCAGGATCACCCCAGATGTGCTTGAGGGGGCTGGGCAGGGGGGCATCCCCTGCTCTTCCCACTGCATCCCAGGATCCCAGGGAACACTGCAGGCTCAGATTCTCCCCAGCTGCAGGAACAGCAGCCCTGAATGCAGCTGTGGCACCCACACTTCAGAAGCATTTGGAAATGAAAGCACTTCCTTTGCAGCTCTGATTGAAAACTTTGAGAGCTCTCAATACAGCACTGACTGCTGGATAGCAAGAAGCCAACAAAAAAAAAAAAAAGACAAGTTCCCAGTATTTCTGTATATTGAAGGTGAGTTTAAACATTCTTAATTTGCAGAATTCTTCTGCTTTAAGGCACAGCTTCGTGGCAGCTCCTCTGAGCTGAAGAACTCCATAACAACTGGAATAAAGGCTGGAAACCCTTCATTACTGTGTTGTCCTGTTAATCCAACATCTCCTTTCACTTCTGTTATTAATTAGGGTCTCAAAAACAGATTACAACTTTCCTCTTCCAGTAAAGACAGCAATTTACAGTGAGGCAAAACCAGCAAAACCCACAAACACACACAGCCCTCAGGGACGTTTTCTACCTGTCTAAATATTCTTTAATACACACACACAACAGGATATTTGCATTTCACTTTGTTCTCAGAGGATAATGTGGCAAATTGCATGGACATAAATTCATACTATCTGTAGGAAAACTCTCAGAAATTCAAGAGATGGAGTTTAGGGGTTATCTTCTGTTACCAGGGAAGAAAGAAAAACACTCAAGACAGCTGTCTACCTCTCAGCCTTTATCTCTCATTTCTGCAGGGGTTTATGTTGCCAGAGTAGCACCAGAACCTACAGAAAATTCATCTGTAACATCTCTGAACCCCAGCTGCCCCCCAACCACTCGCTGCTTTCATTTTAAGGAGTAAAGGCACTCAAAACTTCATCACTAGTGCAAAGAGGAGGGGGGAAAGAAAATCAAACTACACTTAAAGTGATTTCTGAAGGAGTGAAAAACTGTGTGCTGATACAGATACTCCATATTTTTCAAGTGCTCTTTCATTCTGTTTCCCAAACTTGACTCTATTTCAAGTCAGTGCTCCAGGATGGAGCTCAGCCGAACTTGGGAGAGTTTTCCAGGCATCAGGAGCACTCTGCTGGCAGCACTCACTGCTCAGCCTACTGCAGGTGCTCAAGGCTTTCCCATTCCTCTGTTGTGCTTTGTGGAGCTGTGGATAACCAGAGAAAGACCTGCAATCCAACTTCAGAAGTGTTTGGGGGGTGATTTTCCCCAGAATATGACAGGCAGCACAGAAGTCTGGAGGAGGAACTCCAGCCCTCCCATTTTTCTGCTCTTTCTGTTTTCAAGCCCTCTCCTCCTCACCCAGAAATTAAACCTTTGCACAAAGTGCTCTTGTTTTCTCCTCAATATTGATTTAAAACCATTTTTTCATAATAGGCTCTGAATAGCAGGGGGAAAAGCACAAACCACGTTTTCCTCCTGTCCAAAGGAAGCAGTGGGATAATGGACTGGCTGAAAAGGTGTTTTCCCCAAGGCTGCAGCTCTTGGACAAAGGCATGTGTGTGTGAGCCCAGAAGGAAATTGCTTGTTGGTGTAAATATGCCAAACGCTACTTAGACACTTGATGGCTGCTCACAAGCTGAAATATTCCTTCCTAACTCTGGATCACAAGCTTTTTATTGCTGCTGGCACAGCCTGTGACAGCAGGGAAGAGTTTTTTGGGTACTGCAGTGCTGAGAGTCAGTGGGATGTTGTTTGAGCAGGGGGGATGTTGGCCTGAGCAAGGTCACAGGGCTGGTGGGGACAGCAGGAATACAAAACAGGCCTCTGGTGTAATTCAAATTATAAATGAACCAGTAAAACAATTGAACAGAACATTTTAGGGCTTTATTTTTTGAGAGAGAGTTACTGGGTGCTGGTGAGGCACCTCCAGTGCTGTGTCCAGTTCTGGGCCCTCGCTGCAAGGAGAAGTTTGAGGGACTGGAGAGTGTCCAGGGAAGGGTCTGGAGCACCAGGAGTGGCTGAGGGAGCTGGAAAGGGGCTCAGCCTGCAGAAAAGCAGATCAGGGAGGAACCTTGTGGTTCTGCACAACTCCTGACAGGAGGGGACAGCCAGGGGGGGATTTGGGATCTTATCCCAGGGAACAGGGACAGGAGAAAGGGAACAACCCCAGGCTGGGCCAGGGGTGGGGCAGGGTGGAACCCAGCAGGAAATTCCTCATGGAAAGGCTGAACAAACATTGGAACAGACTGTCCAGGGAGGCTTGGAGTCCCCATCCCTGGAGGTGTCCAAGGAATGCCTGGATTTGGCAAGTCTGCCAAGCAGGGCACAACAAAACGCTGCGTTTTAAACTGAGAGGGAAGATGTGTGCTGAGATCTTCACAAACAACTCCATGGGCGCTGGGGGCTTTGAAATGGAGTCTGGTGTCGGCGCTGGCTTCGGGCAGCAGGCGAGTGCCAGAGCCCAGACGCCGAGCCCGGCACACACAAGGGGAGCTCTGAGCTCTGGGGTTGACTCCGAGCCGCAGGTTCCTCGCACAGCCCCGACACTCGGGCTCCTGGCACGGACCAGGGTCTGCACTGGGCTGAACCGTGCGGGAAAACGCCAGGGTCAGGGGATGTGGGGCAGGGAAGGCTGCGGCTCCCGGGTACCTCGGGGCAGGGAGAGCAGCAGGGCAGCGAGCGGCCGCAATTTGGGGTGAAAGGAGGCGGCGCCCTCCGGAACCCCGGAGAGAAAACCCGGCGGGCTCCCTCCCTTTGTGTGAACAAAGCTGCGAGATTCTCCCTCTCCTTTATGGACGCTGGCCTCTCCCAGAGGGATTTTCCGTACCAGGGGTACGGCAAGGCCCCTTTGCTCCCGCTGAAGAGCTGCCACCCTCGCAGCCATCCCCAAACCTCCTCTGCCCTCGGGTGCCAGCCCAGCTCCGCAGTGCCCACAGCTGCACCATCTCTCACAGCCACGTTCCTGTCTCTCACAGAGCTGTGGAAAAAGCGATTTTCGTTTCCAGCTGATTTTGACAATCATTCCAAAGTAAATGATACTTGCACTTGAATTATTCTGCTGGCATAAGCCAGTGCATCTCACTGACCACTGATGCCATCTGTACATTTGATGACTTGTTATGAGACGCTGATGGCTGGTTAATATGTCCTGAACATAACCTTGAGACAACAGGAGCTCAAAGCATCCCATAATTGTATTCCTCAGTAGGAAGCAAGTTCCACAGCTGACGTATGGAAAGGCCAAACCATTCTTCCATTCAAAATAAACAAAAATATTCTTACTATTTCAACAGTTGACTCCTGAATATTTCAACTGTTTCACTATAAAGCACTCAGCGAGTTTCTCAAGGGCTCTTTGTAATTCCCTCCTCACTTTTAGAAGCACTCGGGAGAGGGAGAGAAGCACAGAACTGCAAGAAGGAAAACCTCAGCATCCCAAAGTCAAGTAATTTATAATCACCTCACAATCAGCATCGTTAACATCATGGAGTGGGGTAAATAATTCCGCCTGTCAGCAGATGGGAGCACCATGAGATTTATCACCACCTCCCATCCACAACCTTCCCAAAACCCCCTCAGTTCAATACTCCAAAGGATTTCAGCACACAGGGACCCTGCAAGATGGGCTAAACCTCTCCTCTAAACCCGCCTGGCTGCTTCGTCACGCAGATCTACCGAGCTGCTCGCAAAGGTTTAGTTAAAAATAGGCTAGAAACTGTAAAATACTTGTTAAGCACGTACTGCTAGTTTGTTATTGGTTTGCTATTTGCGTTTGGTACTTGGTATTTGAGAGGTAAAAGGGGCAGTTAGAAGAAAAACGTTATAAAAATACTGTACTACACACAAGAAAATCACCGCACCCAGGCCAAACGAGCCAGCCTAAACAAAAGCTGTAATGGGCCAATCCAGCACCTTAAAGCTTCATGCAAGTGAAAGGATCCAAACAGAAACCAATCCAGAAGGACAAAAATCAGGATAAAAAGGGGGCACCTGACCCAAGGAAGCTGCTGCACCTGGAACACCTGGGCCAAGGCATCGCTGCTGAGAGGAGCCGAGCGCCGCTGCTGCAGCATCCTCGGGAACGGCCCTGCCTGGGCCTGGGCCCCCGGGCTTTGGGGCTTTTCTTTGTACAATAAACACTGAAATCATTCCTAGCACCAGGAGTCTGCTCCTGTTTTTAACAGGTTTCGTGAATAAATGGAGACTTGTGCCTCAAGCGGCCTTAAAGGACAAATCTGGACAGCTCAGGAGAGAAATACCAACCCTCGCATATGCTCAGACTGCCATAAATCAGCCAGATTGCCTCCAGCTTCTCTTCCAACATTGTACTCAAATTCATAGGTTGTCCCTTGCAGGAGAAAACAGGAAAAAGAGTTCTAAGCCCAGGAAAGGAGCTGTAGAAGCCCAGCAGATGTATGGAGCCAGCAGCCAGTTGTCAGTGGAGAAGCCATCAGCTTACTCATTAGTCTGCCTCCACGCAGGAGAAATAAAGAAAAGAAATAAAGAAACAGCAAAATCCAGCCCCTGTGACAGCGTTTTAGCAGCAGTGGTGAAGATTAAAGGCAACCTCCAGACCCTCCCAGCCTCTAAAATACACACTTTTATTCTAAGGTGTGCTTTCATCCCATTTCCCGTGATTTGCTGTTGCTCAGATCAGCATTGCAAAGGACAGCTCTGCGGAACTTAAGAGGATTTGGGGGACATCAGAAATACCCTGCACATCCGCATTAGGCTGCTAAGCCCGCTCCAAGTGCCGGGGATTTCTTCCCTGCTTTTCTGCTCCGTTCGGTGCCAAAGCCGGGGTGATGGGTCAGGCACATACACACCTGAGTCCCAGTCAATGAGAGCTAAAGCCTGGCTTAAACCCTCTCAACAGCAGAGATCCCAACACCTTTGCGAAGCTGGAAATCCCCACGGAATTGCTAAAAAACAAAGTCTAAGCAGGTCTTTTTTTTTTTTTTTTGAGAGTCAAACAGTCAGAGGAAGCGACACCCAAAGGTCTGGAAAGTTGCTTTTTACAAGAGTAGAATAAGGGAGAAATCAGTCCAAAGCGTTTTTCCAAGGACAGCAGAAATACTGAAAGGTCCTTTCCAGCTTTGGGTATTCCATCATTTCCACCCTGTTCATCAAGTGGCAGAAAACAGGCAGAAGTTGAGAGGGAGGAGAGGCAAAAAAACCACAGAAGTAGAACCTGTCCTCTGCAGCTACATCTGCCACCTCACCAGATGGACACAGCACCGTGTCACCCTGCGCAGATTTCTCCAAGAACTCAGGAAATCCAAGGACATCCAGGCTTTTCCCCCAAGGGATTCACTTTCCCAACCGACCTTCCAGGCATTGTTTTCATGAGAAAGCAAAAAAAAACTGCCCAAAACCCCACAAAACTCCACAAAACCACACACATCAACAAACAAACACCGCAGAGAAGGTAAAATACCAATTTCTGTGAGTTTTTAGGGAACGGAGAAGCCTCAGGCCAAATCCAGCCGGCTGAGGAGCATCTACCTGTTCACACCCTCATGCATGATGTATCTCAAACCATTAAGCAGAGCACTAATGACAACTTTATCCTCCCTCTGATCACCTCTCTTGGGCAGCTCAACATTAACGCCAGCTTGTTCTTCCCAGCTCGTTTAGTAAGCAGGAGCTCAGCGATATCAGCACGTCCTCCAGGAGCAGCCCAGGTGAATAATGATCCCTGGCTCACCTTCACATTGCAGGGATTTTCGGGTGGTTATGGGATTCTAAAAGCAGCACAGTGTGAAGTTCCCTGACAGTGCCAGCCCCTCCTGTCTGGGGGGGTTTTGGTGGCTTTTTGTGGGCCCCTTCCCCAACAGGGGTGGGTGAGAGCCCAGCCAGCCAGAGGATGGCTCAAACATCAAGCTCAGGCCTCCTCAGAGACACTTTCCCTTGGTTTGTCCTCAAATGAGCAAATGTTCTTTTTATTTGCCGCTCTGCAGGGTCTGTGATGGGAATGTGGGGATGGTGCTGGTCCCACTTCTCCCACCCTCAGCATTTATCATTTTCTTGTACTAATCCTGCCCTGAAGGCCATCAGGTTCCTCAGCAATCCCCAAAACAGGAGGGGCCAACCCCCACTGGTGACCCCCAGCTCAGCCTAGTTGGATTCCTGGGCACAGCTCCCACCGTGGCTTCCCTTGGAATGTGAATTTTGTCCTTCTGCCCCTCAACGAGCTCATCAAAGGCTCCCACCCCTCACTCAACCCCCTCTGGGCTCTGCACCAGCCCTTTCCATTTGTCCTTCCTCCCCCAGCCCATCCTGCTCTTTCGCAGCCTTTTCTCCTGACAGGGTTTAATTTTAAATCTATCAGGAGCCAAGGTTAACGACGTCTTTTCTATCGTTCCCTTTTTCTCCAGAGAGCTGGAGAGGGATCTTCACCAAGGGAATGCAGTTCCAGGGCAAGGGGGAATGGCCCCACAGTACAGATTTAGTTTAGAAGGGATATTGGGAAGGAATATTGGGAAGTTGCCCAGAGAAGCTGCCCCATCCCTGGAAAGTGTCCAAGACCAGTCTGGTCAGGACTTGGAGCAACCAAAAGTTCAATATTCCCCCAGATCCCATCAAGATCTATTTTACATCACAGCTCCTCTTGCAAAACACCACACACTTCCATAGAAATTCCAACTTTCCCCAATTCTCTTCCTGGCAGAAAATGAGCAAATCCATCCGTGATGTTTTTCCCGTTTGCAGCTTGCCGTGGGCTCCAGCCTGTGTCAATAATGTCACAGGCCCGTTTGATACCATCACCCATGAAATGTGCCAGCAGAAGAGACCCCCTGGGCACAAACAGTTGTTGCACTGAGAGATTCCATGAAGCCCAGCCCTTGGGATGTGCAGTCTGCCCGGAGCACTTTGCATTAGCTCTGTGACTTTTTCCACACACAGTGACCTTGGTCGTTGTTTAAATGCCGGCTGCTCCCATTTTCACCTCGCCTGCTCCAGAAGCAGCTTGGAAGTGGAGTTTCTGTCTCTTCACACTCTTGCCGTGGCTCTGGAAGGGCTTTTTAATCCCTGGAAGGGGTTTTTAATCCCGGTGACACCAAGCCCTGCCTGAGGCACCGAGAGAAAAGCTCTGGGCACCAGACTCAGCCTGGGGTGTGTTCTAAAGGGAAGGAGGGATGCTCTGTCTGACCTTTTGTGCTTCTTTTGCTGCTTCTCCGACCTCTGTGCCCCAGCAGTTCTGAGCTGCTGTCACCAGCTCCCTGCCCAGGGAGCAGCTGGGCATCTCCTGATGGTTCCAGGGCTCTCCAAGATGTTTTAGTCCACCCTAGCTGGGCTTGCCAAGGGTTTTAAAGCCTTCCTGCTAATCCAGCTCCTATCAGCACCACCCTTCACACAGCAGCACCATGGATGGAGAGAGGCCAAGGGGAGAGAGGCCACCTGTGACAGCTCTGGATCCCCAGGGATCAGAAGGACAAGGAGCTGCTGGACTGATGCCAGGAGAGGCTGTGAGGATGATCAGGGGGCTGAAAATAGAGAACATTTGGGTTATTCATCCTGAGAAGGCTCCAGGGAGAGCCCAGAGCCCCTGGCAGTGCCTGCAGGGGCTCCAGGAGAGCTGGAGAGAGACTGGGGACAAGGGATGGAGGGACAGGACATGGAATGGCTCCCAGTGCCAGAGGGCAGGGATGGGTGGGATACTGGGAAGAAATTCTTCCCTAGGAGTTCTCTTCTCCTGGCGTTTTTTCAATTGCTCAAGGCCAGTTCAAAGCCCTTTCCCAGCTCCAGCTGTGCCAGCTGCAGACCTCACCACCCACCCTGGCATCTTGCTTCCAGTGCCCAGGTCAGGATGAGGGGCTCCCAGGGAAGATTCTTTCACACTTGGTGCCCAAATCCCAAATTGTTTTACCTCTAGGGCTGGCCTAGGACTGGTTCCAAGGCACCCTCCTGTGTCTTACTCCCTTCCATCTTCAAATACAGTGCAACTGAACACTGAATTTTGCTTGGGGAACACTTCAGGAATATTCTGCAAAAAAGCAGGGCTGGACAGATGGAAGGAAATACAGAATATTTCCCTTTTGTCCTGCAATATTGTGATCAAATGATTTCTGCTTCTTGTTAGATCCTGAAAAATATGGGGAAAAGGGTCAGCATCCACACTGAAAGCAGCCCTGTCCATGGAATCATGGAATCATTAAAGGTGGGAAAGCCTTCCAAGATCACTGAATCCACCACCAAACCATGTCCTCAAGCACCACATCCACACGTTCCTTGAACATTCCAGGGATGGTGATCCCACCCCTGCTCTGGAAGCCACTTCCAATGATTTACACCCCTTCTAGAGAAGAATTTTCCCCTACTATCCAGTCTGTAGAGAATTATTAATCTCTCACAACTTTTCAGTGCCCAGGCTTAACCTAGAACTGGGCTCAGCTCCTTAGTGAGAAAAGCCAAACCCTCAGGAAGCACCTTGGGAAGCCTTAAAAGATTTTCCAGGAATTGTGGATTTGGGTTCAGTGTCAGAAGAAGGGCTCAGCATGCCTGGGTGCCCTGGGTTAAATGAGTAAATAAAGAGTTTTTACCACCCTGGAAGTTAAAGACCTCCTGGAAAAGCTGGCAACAAGTGCAGAAGTGGGAGTGAGGCTGAAGGTTTGTGCTTCTCTCCTTAGAAAGACTGGAAACAGCTGGATTTTCATCTGGTAGCCCTGTTGCAATCCCAAGGAGGACAATGCAATTATCCACCTGAGTGCTAATTGCAGGAGTCAGCCAGTTGTGCACGGAGGGGGATATTTATTATCCATAATATATGGGTCTGGAGCCTCAATTCCTGCCAAGCAGCTGTTTGTTTTCCAGGAGACAGCTGTTACTGGGATTCAATTCCTGGTTTTTCCAAATGTCACAGGAAGAAACATGGCATGTTAGCTCACAGTTACATAAACTGCTCCCTGGAATTCATAACATTTCGGAAAACCACACATGGATTTCTGTTATTAAAATGAAGGTTACTCATTATCATCATGACGTTTTACGCTGTGACCTGACAAAAAACTACACTCAAAAATGACTTTGAGCCAGTACAGAGCTATTTTTTTACTCTTCATTTTTATGTTATTGCAAACTCCATAGTAAGTTTGATTCTGCCTCATTCCAAAGTATATTTAAATCCAAACAGGTACTACTTGCTCAATGTTACAGCAATAAAAGTTTAGCTGGGTAAGAACCCTATTTTACAAAGTTCAAAGAGATACAGACAAATAAATTAAATTAAAATACCAGCCTAGACTGAGGGCAGGTAACACTTTCTACATGGCAAATAAATAAAAAATATAAAACTAGATATATATATTTTTTTTCCAAATGCAAATATTTTCTCTCTTACTGACAGAGGTTATTAATGCCTTTGAAAGCACCATGGCACAACTTTGCCAAACCAAAGTCTGAGCTTTTCAGAAAAGAGGTGAAAATTTGGGCTCTGAATCATCTTGGCTTGACCCAGATCAGAAATGATCATGGAAAGACCAAATCCCTTTTTCAGTGTCTTAGGAACGAGCTTTTCTTCTCTGCCTGGTCCTCATTTTGTTCGTACAATAAAAACTGAGTTTTCAAATTTGAACTGCATCATCTATTGGAGCAGCACTTTTAATCTGGCTTTGCAAGAGTTCCATAAACCCCCAAGAGAACAGCCAGTTTCCTTGCCATTATGCCAAGCCTGCCTTCTAAAAAAAAATATCTTTTTTTTAATAAAAAATAATGAAACGAGACCACATAACTTAAATAGCAGAGGGGACGCCTCCCACCATCCCAGGCTGCTCCCAGCCCTGTCCAGCCTGGCCTTGGGCACTGCCAGGGATCCAGGGGCAGCCACAGCTGCTCTGGGCTCCTGTGCCAGGGCCTCTCATCCTCCCAGGGAACAATTCCTTCCCAAAATCCCATCAAAACCCATTTTCTCTCATTTTGAAGCCATCTTTCCATGTTTTATCACCACAGTCCCTCTTCAGCTTCTCTGGAGGACCCTTCCAGCACAGCTCTGAGGTTTCCACACATCCTCCTCTTCTCCAGGCTGAGCATCCCCAGCTCCCTGAGCCTGGAATGGACCCAGGGCTCATGAAGTGATCCAGCCATGGCTCATCCCATGCAAGCACCCTGGCAGAATGGGGAGGAACCTCCCTGTGGGAATGGGAATCTGCAAGGCTGGGACAGCAGCTGGGCTGGATGCAAGGAAAGGTGGAGCAAGGGGAAGGAATGGCTTGGAAATAAGAAACTGCCATAAAATACACAATAGGAGTTCTTAAAATGACTTTAAGACACTTTAAATGTCCTGTTGGCTCATCCATTGGAATAACATCATCGATTGAGCCTGTTCCAGTGAACTATGAACTTCAAGCATTTTTACTCCTGGGTATAGCTCCTTCCTTCAGCATAAAAAAAAAATCACAGATCTGTGATTTCTATTTTTAGCCAGAATTTTAATTTTAAAGTAGCAAAAATACAAGCAGTGAAAAGAGGTTTTCTGCTTCCATCCTACTCTGCACGGGTTAATTCCCCATTAGCATCAGCGCTGAAGGGGAAATCGGCAGCACAAGGAGGATAGAAATATTAATATCTCCATTTGGGAGCATTTTAAACATGATTTCTTTTAAGTGCTGTTGCTCTAAAGGGTCACTTAAATGCATGTATTTACATATATAACAGAGATAATATTTTGGCATGGATTTCCATGGCATTAATGTACAATATTTTTGCTGCCCTATAGAGTTGTGGTTCAAACAGAGAGTGGGAAGTTAAATGTTGGCAAATCTGTGGCAGCAGCTTTATTTAGTGTGTGATGCAGTCAGATGTTCCTACAGGGCAACCTCTGAGCCTTGGGCAGGCAGGAATATAGATCTGATCCTGGATATGCACTTACTAATGGGATAAGTTGGAACTTAATTACCTGCTTGTACTTTCAATTATCTGACCGAGCATGTGAGCCTGGGATTTTATGCACCCAGGACCTCAGGGAAGGATGCAGACACACATTTACACATTGCTCTGGCCAATTTCTCCTTCTAGTTCCCCAAAACTGAATCATTTCAACAACAACAACAACAAGCATGTAATACTTCTTCCAATTTTCCTGGCTCATATTTTACAGGATGATTTTGGGATTGAGGCACTAAACTGAGGGGAAAATCAGTTCAGTTCAGCTCTTGGTTTTGCTCCAGACTGCTCATGTCACATCAGGGAAGTCATTTAACCTCCTGGTACCTCGGGTCCCATCTGTGTTGTGGGAAAAACACAACCTGCCCGAGAGACACGAAAACACCCGAGGAGGATGGCAGCCACAACAGCAATCTGGCCTGGAGAAGTACACACACTGAAACCAGCTCTGCATTCCCCTCTGTTTATAAATCACAGGTGGCTCCTTCATCACCTTTAGCTGTGAAGGATATTTCACATCAGCACAATTTGGAATTCAACATCAGTACCTTCATTCTGAGGCATTGCATACACGGCTTGCTTTGAGGGGCTGTTGGTTTAAAAGTCACAAAAATGCAAAGCAACGGGGAAGATCCTTTGCTTTTAACTAATTCAATAGAAATTCTTAACTCCTAGCACTTCTAAAGGGCATTTTCTTCTTAAATCCACTGCTTTTAGCTTTAAAACCAGGTGAAACGTGCCAAGTAAAAGCTAACAGCATGTCTGGGCTGTATTCACTGCTGGCATCGCTCAGGAGGGCACGGGGGTTTCTGGGGGAGTTTTTAACTTGCAGACCACACTGGAAATCCTCCATGCCTGGCTTTTGGGGAGGTTCATCTTCCCTGATAAGCCAGCAGTGCCTTGGCCTGCCCACCAGCTGATCCAGCTCGATAAAGCAGAGGCAAGAGTGCACTCATTAGAGGCAAAGGTGCAATGGGTGAATCTGCCCTGCACTGAAATAGGGAAAACTAAATGCAATGTACAGACCTGGGGACTGGCTCGAGCTCACAGGCTGGAAAACATCTCCAGGCTCCTCAGGTCCAAGTATTGCCAGAGAACCACGGCCCCAAGTGCCACATCCAGCCTTTGGGGCACTTCCAGGGACAGTGACTCCACCACTGCCCTGGCAGCTGTGCCAGTGCCTGATCATCCTTCCAAGAGAAGAAATTTTCCCTAATATCCTCTCTGAACTCTCCCTGGCCCAGCCTGAGGCTTTTCCCTCTCCTCCTGTCCCTGTTCCCTGGGATAAGATCCCCAATCCCCCCCTGGCTGTCCCCTCCTGTCAGGAGTTGTACAGAGCCAGAAATTCCCCCTGATCTCCCTTTTCTCCAGGCTGAGCCCCTTTCCCAGCCCCATCCCCTTCCTTGGCTCACTGCAGCCCCAGGGAATGATGGAATCCACCATGGGGAAGCCCAAAAAGCAGTGCCCATCTCTTGGCCATTAACTGGTGAAACTCCTCTGGGCAGTGCCCAGGACGAGATGTCCTGAACCCTCACAAGGGAACAGCAGCCACCAGCTGCTAAAAACCCTGCTAAAAACCCCACTAAAAATCCCAATAAAATCCCTGCTAAAAACCTCACTAAAAATCCTAATAAAATCCCTGCTAAAAACCCCACTAAAAACCCTGCTAAAAACCCCACTAAAAACCCTGCTAAAAACCCCACTAAAAACCCTGCTAAAAACCCTACTAAAAACCCTGCTAAAAACCCCACTAAAAACCCTGCTAAAAACCCTGCTAAAAAGATTCCCATGGATGTGATGGAGCAGGTCCACGGGGCTCCTCTTTGTGGGAATTTCTGATGAAATGAGAATAAAGGATGGACAGGACACAGCCTTGGGTTGTCACCTCTCCATCCCTCCCAAATGCTGTGCTTGGAAAGAATGGATGGGCCCAGATGTGAAAGACAAGAGGCAGACAAGGAAAAAAAAAAAAGTTAGTGAGGCTGAGAGTTTGTGGGGGGTTTTCAATCCAGAAGCCCAAAACAAGAACAAATAAGCCTGGGGAAAGAAGTGAAAATGCAGATTTTTCTCCCTGGTGCTGGAGCCACAGCTCCTTCTGCAGAAGCCACAGGGAGACTCAGGGTGGTGCTTCCAGAGCCACAGCCCGGATTGAAATGAAAGCCCAAACATCAGCATCAAAACCAGCCTAACAAATAAATACCTGCCTCAAACTGGGAGATGTAATGAGGCGTCCTTTGTAACACACACAGAGCCCTGCAGGAACTTGTGTTTATGGAGTTCTGTAAGAATGTTGTGATTTAAATTTTATACCTTACTTGGTGGTTTTTGGGGTTTTTTTTGCATTTATCTCGGAATGCAAACAGCAGCATTTTGGACTTTGTTCCTGTCTTCATACAAATTGCACATTGGATTTCTGCTTCTAATGAATTATTCTAATTAAAGCCATTGTTTTTATTCGTTAGCCTGGGTTGCTGTCACTTCTTCAGGTTTCGGCTTTGTTGAAATAACAAAAAATCCTTGAGCTGATCCAATTTATCGTTCTTAAAATTTAATCACAGTTACTCAGAACTTACAACAACAACAACAAGAGAGAAACTTTTCCCATATTCCAGCCCGCTCAAATATTTTTCCTTGATGTCACCAGAAGGTTTTTCAAGAGCAGAGCAATTTTAAACTGGAATATCTGAATTTTAAGAGGATTTTTTCTATAGATGGCACACTGAAATACTCAGGGGTGAATACTGTGAAGGAGGAAAAGGGAGAGACTGGAGCAGGGAATGGTGGAAAAGGAGATGGGAGAGGGGAGCAGTGAAATTTTGGAGAGCGGGACAGAAGAGGCTGCAGGGTTTGCTGGCAAAACCTGACCAAGAGAAGTGTTTGTGATTTAAAGAGAGGAGATAATCTATTGTTATTGTTACATTTAATAAGTGCATTGTGGAAGGAGCCAGAGGAAAGAGGAATGGAGGCAGCTGGAAGGCTGATTTACAGTGGAATTTGAGGATGAGAGAATACTGAGAAAACAGCAATTCTGTTGTGGGGGGAAAAAGGAAAGGCAGAAGGAGAAAGTGAAAAAAAATCAGATTTGAAGGTTATGATCAACAATTGCTGTAAAGCAGAGGAGATTCATGTCCCCAAGTGACTGCTCTGTAGTGAAATAGAGAGAAATGTCTTTGGTATTCAAGAGTTTTAAAAGATAACATGGAATAAATTAACAATTTAAGCCTGGGTGCAGCTACTCCTTACATGCATTGCTTGTACAAGCTGAATCTCCAGTACTGGCATCCTTTTCCTCATTTATGTTCATCCTTTCGAAGCAAAATTCAGATTTCTCTTGCAGCACTTTTCCTCTTCTTTAGGTTTTCTATGCCAAATACAGAGTTTTAGAACAAAAATTGATATTTATCATTGTAATCCCAAAGTTCTGTGTTATATCAACCCATAATTAAGTTTTTTTCTACTAAGGCTATGAGGATTTCATATTTTACATGAAATATTTCAAATTTTAGGCCGCTACTGGTGTTTCTCAGATTGCTAATGAAAATATGCCCCCAAAAACCAATTATATACAGCAAGGAAAGAATGTAATTGCATCTAATGGCAAAAAATGGATTTTTTTACTGCATCTCTATCACCTTGGATATTTTAGCCAGAATTCACCTTGTTAACTGCAAATACAAAGGTTGGACTTAATGATCTTGAAAGTCTTTTCCAGCCTTAATGATTCTCTGATTCTAAAGACGTGTGGTCAGCTGTGACTAAAATCCTCATCCTTCAGCCCACAAATTACAAATTAATCTCCAGGGTTTTTATTCTGAGAGTTTCTCCTTCCCAAAAGGGAGAAAAAAAAAATCACTTCTATAATATCACTGACACAACTACTGTAATATATTCCCCCAGAGAGATAAATTATTTCTTATCTTCACTAATGATATGGCAAAAAAAAAAAAAGGGAAAAATTGGCAAATTTCATCCAAATGAAATTAGGAAATCAAATACAGCAAGTAGAGACATTAGAGATGTGAATGGGAATGAACTCAAATGCTTCAAAACAACATAGCTTTGGAAAAATAAAATGATTGGAGCCATGTTAATGGGAGGAGAGGGATTTAAATGTGGATGTGCTGGAGCTGTGACTGCTGGAATGTTCCTGAGCTCGGGCAGCAAACACGAGGCTCTGCCAGCACAAGGGCACCAGGGCTCACCTAAATGAGCCAAAAAACCCAAAATGTTGGACCACAGAAATCCAGTTTTCACATCTCCTGCCATTCTCAGGGTTCTGTTACGGGTTCTGCACGTGCAGTTTGTGACAGCAGTAAAAAATGAGCAAAAACATCATTTCACAGAGGAATTCAGGGCTCCTTTACTAGCACAGAGTAATAAAGGATGGCGTCCAGTGGGGATTTGTGCCCTGCATCTTTGGAGATAAGCACAGCTTGGGGTGCAAAATGTTCCTTGATAAAAATCAGGTGACCACAGAGTAGCCAAACTATTTGCAGGATACAGAAATAATTACAGAAAATCCTTTTTTTTTTTTTTTTGTGTCTATACATGGTTGGCCAGCTCCTTAAAGCAGAGAATTATTAATATTAAAGCTCTCTAACATTAAGAATTTGCTCCCACCCCAGTGCTTGTCTGCCTCGGCCTCCTTTGAACCATCTCAGCCACGAGATTTGTCCCACACACTTTGAAGCTTCTGCAGAAAAACTGCTTTTTTGTTTCATCCCAAGGAGTTGCCACAACTTGGTGTTGTGCTAATATTTGATTTATGGGATGGGAAATATTTCAGGAGACACAAGAAGCAAGTTGTTGGTAGAAATTCAGCACGCTGTGGGTTTGAGGCACCGGTGATTTGTGTTATTTGGAGGGACATCACTTTGATTCCTCTCCAAAGAAGCTGGCAGCAGTGATTATTCAGCACAGCAGTGAAAATAGGAATTTACTGACACAGAACTGGATATGTTCATTAGAAAAGTCATCTAACACAATGATTTTTTTTTTTCAGTCTGAGGGCTGGAGTTTGAAGATTAATTCAGGGCAGCGTCAGTCGTTGCTTCACTAGCAGCGAGATCAAGATTTTGGGAGAGGGTTAAAGAAACATAAAATCTTGGTAGATTTGAAAGAAAATCGAAGTTTAAATCTCCTGGACAATCATCAGGATCTGCCAGGCTTGACAAAAGGGCCATGGAATTGGAAAAAGTGAGGAATGGAAATATGAAAGGAGACAAGTTCTGCCCAGTGCTCTCCAAGCTCCCACATTTCCTCATTTGCAGATCTGTCCTCTCCTCTTTTGTCACTAAATTTTATTCCAGCACAAATGTAAGAAATAAAAATCAGTTGTGTCCTGGTTTATGGGTCAGAAATTTCCCTCAGAGCTCAGAAGAACCTTCAGCATGACCCCGAATGCTGCATGGTGATGGCTTTAGCCACGGTTCAATAAGCAAGACTGAATTTAAGATTTTTTTTTTTTAATAAACAGATCCTAACTGCAACAACATGAAACTCGCAGCACTCATTAAAATGACAACTTCAAAGAGCAGAGTTTAACTTGCAATGAATTAGACCTTGAAGGAGGCCAAAAGCTGAGCAAACAATGAAACCCTGCCCTCAGCCAGGCTGGGATTTGGGATGGAAAGCGCTGGGAGCTCAGTGGGATGTGCAGTCCCTGGAACCTGATCACACTAAAGAATTTAAATCATTATAAAATGGGTTCTCTTGTGTAATCAGAAAAAAAAAAATCCATTAGAAGAGTCCCTCAAATCAAATTGTTAAATACCTTAAAAGTCCAAAAATTCCAGTTTCATTTCGTTTCTGACAGCACAGCTGAGGGGGCCACGTCCTTTTCAAAGCACCGGCAGGAGTTTGGGATAACTCTGGGACTGCACACGGAAACGGCTCATGAGAAAAGAATATTAATAATGAAAATTTAGGTTTAGGTGATTCAAAATTTGAAGGATAACTCAGCAAATCACCATTACTCACTGCTAATTACCACAAAACACTGATTCAGGAGAAATCTAGAGATAAATATTAGCATTATAAGCACTTTTCAAGATTCATAGCACTGCAAATCTCTGCATTTTGTGTATCTCATTAATAACAAAAAAAATATTTTGGCGAGGCTCAGGTATTTACTCCAAGGGTTGTCCTTATGTTTCTTAAATGTTTAATAAATATGCTAAAAAATAAATTTAAAATGAACTAAACCAAGAAAAGAAGTATGACTTGGTTTCTGCATGAACACAGAACCTGAAGAGTCACAAGGACATTGAGAAGCAGTTGTAAAAATGAATATTTTTCAACATATTTAGGAATATAATATGCTATATTATGCAATAAATGCAATTAATATAATGTATAATGTACAATATAATATAATACATACTATATTATAGAAATATAATCATATATAAATATATTATATAAATATAGTAT
>VWYI01026279.1:94982-106103 GCA_013399455.1 Anthoscopus minutus
ATAAATATGCCAATAACAGGGATTAAGAAAACAATGCAATAAAATTCTGCCTCTGATTAAATGTTTCATATATATTAAAAGCACATAGTTTAAAGTATATTATTTCTCAATTGGAAGATCTGTCACCTGAGCTTCAAAACATCAAGAGTAGAAAAGGATGAAAGAAGAGATTGAAATAAATTTTAGCATTATTTACGTTTAGCATTTGGTCAGATAAAATATAAAATCAAAAGATTTGGCTTCAGCAAAGGGTAGGAGGGACTATGAGCAGCTTAAATAAAGGCCTAGAAAAATCAGAACAAGTGTCTAAAAAATTGCATCTGAGGAACTGAAAATTTAGGGAGGAAAATGAGAAAAATGAGGATAAAAAGTCCAGGGAAGCAAGTAAGGAAAAAGACAGGGGGAAGATGTGGCTCCAAAGATTTATGCAAATACAGATACAGGCGAAGCCATCAACATTAAAGCTGAAGGAAGAAACAAGGTGGGGAAAATCCTGGAAGGTGGGAATTTACCTCTTGAAAGCCAGTTGGTTTTATGGCCTTAGCTGATAATGAAACTTAATCCATTAAAAATCGACAGTGGTAACCTTGCAAAGCGTTCCTGCAAGGATTCCACCACTAATTTCCGAGTATTTCCAATTAGAAGTCGGATTAATTTTTAATCACAGCTTAATGCAATTTCATATTCCAATAACAGTTCATTCTTGCTTTCTGCTGAGCAGCTCCTGGTGAAATCCCCACAACTGCAAACCCAACCCTGGCCTGGTTTTCCCTGGAAATGGGAATATTTTCTGAGCTCTGAGTGGATGGAATCGTTTCTGTGGCCCTGGTGGAGTGAAGGGTGGCTAATTCCTTATCTGTGCTCTCACTAAATGGTCTTGGGGAGGTGATGATTGCACCCAATTCGTGTTAACTTCAGGACAGCCCCTGAAAATGACCTGGAGGAGAGATGGATTCCATAGGAGCTATTCCATTTGAGCATTTCCTGGAGCTGCTCCAGGTCCTTGCTGGGGTGGGGAGCTGCTCTCACTGCACCCTGCTTAAAAATCTCACTGCATTAACGAAGCTCCTCCATGCTTTGATTTCTTGGTGTCATTAATGAAGCAAATTGTATTCCTAAATTATCAGGATTTTCCAAGAGACGGGACCTCTGGGAGACACCCTGAAGCAGGATTTGTTATTTTCCTTGCTCAGTCTCATGAGGGAGTGAGAGCACCTTCACCAAAGTCACCAGATGTTCGTGCTCAGTGCCCACAAGAGCACAGGTCACAAGGGGTTTTAAAGGTTAATTAGCCAAGAAACCAATGCCACAAGAGAATGTTTCTGCTCTCACACCAACAGTTAATTGTTTTGTTTTATACATCTCTGCCTCAGTGTGGGCATCCTTAACCAATCATGTAATGACACACTGAACTACTTGTCGTACCTTAAACTTATTTCCTTTGTAACTACTTCTATATCCTAACTTTAAAACCTTAAACTTTCTACTGCGTGGATTAATGGCTTTCTATCTAAATTACAAATCCACATTCTCTCCCATGGCTTCTAAATCCAGAAGCCTTCTGGAAGGTAAAACCCTGTGTTCATTTCTGTGTTTGCACCTGCATCCACAAGATTTTGAGAATTTTCTGTGCTTGGGCTCCAAGAGAGCTGGAGAGGGACTTTGGAAAAGGGCCTGGAATGTGCTTTCAGTAAAGACTTAAAAGACAGAATCCAAAATTCTTCCTCCCCTCAGGTTCAATAATAAAGAGAGTTGGTGTTCCAGTGAAAAATCTCAGAAAGCCACAGAAAGTGATTCTGCTTCAAAAATAAAACCGTAAACGACTTCCCAGAGCATTTTTCCTACAGGAAATGTTTCTCTTAGCCCACCTCCCTGAGAAATTAATAAATCCTCCCAAATCATCACTGTCCTCCCCTGGAAACATCCAAGCTCCAGCTCTCAGCTCCTCTTCTCTCCACTCCTGACAAGCAGCACTGCCCCCAGCCAGGGATGGGATCATTTCTGTATTTACCCATCACTTTCTTCTCCTAAAGAGTTTCCAGTTCTGAGAAAATTGAGGCACTGTCAAAAGCACAAAGTGCTCGTCCTGCTGTGGCACGAAGCTTTCTCTGCACCACTGCCACCCTTGGTGGCTTTGCCACTGAGAGGACTTTGGTGTTTTTATTAGGAATCAGCCAAATGAAAAAAATGTGACAGCAGCTCTTTGTTTCAGCAGGGGAAACTTCACACGGACATTTTTACTACTCTATTCTTCAAGATCTGATTTTATTCTTGAAAGAGCTGATAAATTCCCAGCTAACTGAATATCCCATCTGCCCATAAAGTCAGCTTTCAACACCAAAGGAAACCCAGTATTTGTCCTGGATGCTGCAGCCTAAACACAGAACCTGGAAAGGTGCAAATCTGGTGCCTGGGGAAGCCAATTCTTTTCCTCTTGCAAGCTGATTTATGTTATAATTCAAAATGCAAACACAATAATTCCAGCACTCTTTCTTCCAGAGGAAATACAGATAACAAGATAATGCAGGGAGGCTTCATTTCCTACAAGCTGCCTTTGTGTTGTTTATTGAGCTAAACAAACATGAAGGATGTGTGATAATCACAAAGCATCTTCCTGTGGCAAGATAACTGATAGTGATGGGGCTTTGGCTTTAGCTCTAAAACAAGGATTAGAGAAAAATAAGAAAAAAACAAGACAAAACCCAGCTTGGAATTGTTCCTTAAATTGGCAGCATGGAAGTTTCCCCAGCAGTTTTGCAGGGCAGGCTGCGATCAGCAGAGATTAAATCGGTGTTTCTCAATTTGGGCTTGCTCGGAGCTTGGCTGATAATTTACCTTTAATTGTTATTCCTGCCAGCCACTCTCTCCCTCTGCCCATCAACTGTTAATGTGTTTCCACAATTAATTAGCCATCAGTAAAGTAACCAGCCTGTGTCCCCAGGCACTTCCGACGGGAAATTCACAATTTAAAGTGGGATTTGCAGAGCTCTGCAGGTTCCAAACCTGTGGAACCAGAGGGTTCCCGAAAACATTCCCGTTAGAAAATCCCAGTAAAACCAGTGCTGCTGCATCCCACTGGCTCCTGAGCATCCAGACTCTGTTCCCTTCCACCTCCTGCTCTCTTGACGCTGCCGAGGGTGGAGACGGAAGGATTTGGGGCTGGAGCTTGCTCTGAGCTGGATAATGATTTTCTTGTCTTTCTGAACGCTCCCAGATGTAATTCCCAGCTCAGGCCAGGAAGAAGGGAGGGATTTTCCAGCCTGGGCATGGAGCTGCACCTCGGATTGTTCCCTAGCAGCAGAGGTCTGTTAATGCATGGCCAGATTCCGTCCCTGTTTTCTGTGGGAACAACCAGAAATCCACGTTGAAAATAGCTTCCAGTTTGCTAAAACATTTCCTGTCTCCCCCTAAATTCACCTTCTGCCTCAGCTAGAATCCTCTGATTCCAGAAGACTTGGTAAAATTAAGGACATTGTCCTGTGACTGACCCCAGCAAGGAAACACTCCTATTAGAAATTCCCTGGAGAGGCAAATAATCCAAACATTCCTGCAATACTCAAAAAGAAAAAAAAAAAGACTCAATGTTTCCCAGCTCTGAAGTGCTGGAGATCTTCAGTGTTTTGCAGGAAAAGCAGCAAATATTTACAGGCCAGGGATCTTCCCGTAAACCCAAAATGACTAAATTGTGATTGATAATCTCAAATTGGGAGCAGAGCTGCCACCACCACCTCCCATAGCCAGCAAAGGCACCCTGCTCAGCCCTTCCCACTTGTGCCCTGGCTGCTGGAATCGGGATGGGACTGCTTGGAAAGGATTCCTGAGGGTCTGGTACTCCAGAGGAATATGGAGCTTGGAGGAAATAAATGTCTGGCTCCGTGTGGAAATCGGGACATGCTCAGAGATGACTCCCCCAAAGCTGTGATTTTTTTCAGCATTCAAAACCTGAGTGGGGAATTTCCACCCTCTCAGGTGGTTCATTAGAGCTTCGGTAGCAAATTCCAGAGGTCAACAGGACACTCCAGTGCCCAGTGGATGGAAAACTCTTCTTAGTGAGCCAGGCACAAACACAAATCAACACCGGATTCCTTTTTTTTTCTGGTCTCGAGCACATCTGTAACAACACATCAGGGAAAAAGCACAATTCCATCCCCAACTGTGTCACAAAATTAAGATACTTTCCCTAACGTGGAAGATGAAATGTCATTTCTGAGGACAGAGGATAGAACAGGAGTACAGGGGGAGTTGATGAGCAGGGCTTTTTGGTATCTCTTTCCTTGCTGGCTTCCAGGGAAATGAGCACTGTAAAGTTCATGCTGAAGAGAAAGGTCACCATTCAGGGTACAGAAGAGGCTACTCTGGAACAGAATCATCCAGCACAAATTCTGAGCAGCTCTGACTGCAAATGGGATTTCGCAGCTGCTTTGCAGTAACGTTTTTCTCAATTTTCTCTACATTTCCTGGAGAAAGGGCTTGTAAATACTACAGCAGGTCTGAGAAATAATTATCCATTCTTTCCACGAGTGTCCATAAATATTCTGCTGCTCTGTTTGGGACTGAAGCATGGCCTGACCTATAGCAGAGCTCAGGAAACAATGGGAGAGGAGATGTTTATTATTTTCCTGCTGAATCCCAGCTGTGGGATGAATGCAAGGAGGAAAAACCTCCTGGCTGGCCCTTGCCCTTCTCCTGCACAGACAGGAGCAGACATTTGCAGCATTTCCACCTCTATCAGCACCCTCAGAGATCTGACCCGAACCCTCCAGCACAGTTTTCTCCCTCCGTGTGTGTTCTTGGGGCACTGCAAAGGCTTGGTTTGCACAGAGGTTCAGGGCTCAGGTTGAGCCTTCTTCACCTGAGCTCCCAGAGCCAGCAGAGGTGACAGAGCCCTTGCAGAGGGAGCACTTGGAAAGAAAAAAAAAAAATCTGAATTTTTCTTCTGTACTGAACGGTATTATCAATAATATGTGAGTTACTGCATGGCACAAGAACAATTTAACATCACCTTGAATAGGCCACTTTCTAATTACTCTTCAACCCTTTAAAATACACTCAAAGCTCCTTTTTCTACATAGTTACATGCAGCTGGTTGAACCTTAAAAAACTGCTTTTCAACATTTCTGGATGACTTGAAATTGCCAAGAATGCCAGGAACTCCAAAAGCAGTTTCTAATTCCTTTTCTACACCCTCTGCAGCAGCTGGATCTTGGTGTTTTTCTGAAACATTCTCCTCTGCTGGACTGATTTACTCCCTCTATTAAGTAGGGAACTTAAAAGCTGACATTTCTAATTGTTTCAGCTCTGTTTACTCAGACGTGTTTAACACCAGCAGTGTTTTCTGACCAGGCCCTTTGGAGCTCTCTCACAGAGGAGAGTTTGCTCTGCTAAAGTGCAATTAAACAGACCCCAGAACTGCTGCTGGAAACTGAGGTGCTCAGAATTTACCTTTTGCTCAGCAAGAACCAGAACTGACTGGATTGGAGCCAGCTGATTGCTGATGGAAGGGAAAGAGGAGGATTTTTGTTCCCTGTAGAAGGAGCAGCTCTGAGGAGCACAGAGCCAACCTTGGCATCGTCCCCCTCTCGTGGTGAGAGGCACAAGGGATTTGGTCCAGAGGTTCTGGAAATCACCAGATTCCAGCTGTGCCAGGAGAGTGAGGGACAAGGAAGGGGTGGGAATCATTGCATGGATTTTCAGGCATTCTCAGCAACCCCAGCAAGGCCTTGCTCTGGTGTTAAATAAATGGTGTTGATGTTCTGTGATGAAGGGTTATCAGCATACACTGCTCAGCCAGGGCTGTGAAACCATCCAGCATCGCTCTCCTCCTTCCCTTTCCACCTCCAGCTCCAGAGTTATCCTGCAATTCACCTGCTTGAAGTTCTCATTCTCATCCTGGAAACTTCAATGAATCTTTTTTATCCCTCATAGAAGGGTTTGGGTTGGAAAAACCAAAGCCCATCCAGAGCCACCACTGCCATGGCAGGGACCCCTCCCACTGTCCCAGGCTGTTCCAGCCCCATCCAGCCTGGCCCTGGGCACTGCCAGGGAAACCTTTTTGCTATAAATGGCATCTCTATGAATTTTCCCTGCCCAGGCCGGGAGCAGCAGCAGCAACACAACCTGCACAGCTGAGCTGCACTATCCAAATAACGCCCAAATATTCGCCTGCCCATTTTTGTCTCAAATCTGCAGAAAACTTTCATCTTCATTGCAGCTGCAGGCTCTCACTGAAACACAACTTTATGAAACATTCCATGTTGAGACACTTAACTTCAGCTCCTCTTTTTTCAGGTCACTTTTTCAGTCCATTTCCCTTTGTAGTAAAACTCTCCCAGCCAAACCTCCCTATTGATTGATAGATGGGAGACTTCTCTCCAAGTCAATAACAGCCCAGAGCAAGAATCAGTGGCTCTTTGCTGTTATTTATCCATAAAGAGCTTTATTGAGCTAAACTGGTGTTCAGTTTAGCCTCTCACAGTTTATCATTTTATTTTTTTTAACCAATTGTCCTTCTTAACTCTGTTGGAATCTGCTGCCAGCTAAATCAGGCCAGAGAAAGCTTAACAAGTGAATGACAACCATAATTCAGTGTTTACTGCTTCAATCTTGCCATTCTAGCAGCAAAATTTCCGATATATTTTGAAATTAGTTTTTCTGGCAAAAGGCAATATGCAAGGAGTAATGAAAGGTGTGGATTAAAGGGAGCAGGGAATTTATGATGTGCCCAGCAGAAATCCATCAGCTGTGATTGGGGTACAAATATCATTTCATACCAGGCTGCACGGTTTCTCCCCAACTTCATCAAGCGTCTCCCAAGACAATGTAATATTGAAGGAAATAAACAGAGCTAAATCACTGAAGAGATGATTATTTGTTCATTACTTAAGACTGTGTGTTTCAATTGGCAAAAAAATAGGACTAAAAGCAAATACTCCCTGCTTTGGCTCACTAATTAACTCTGCATCTTAGCTGGCATTTTGTTATTGCACTACCTCAGAATCCTACAATTAGAGCTGTAAAAAAATAACTGGACTTGGACAGTCATGCTTGTATAAATTCCCTATTAAATCTTTGGTTTCTGGGATATTTCTCCTCTTTTTCCAGTTCTGGTAGTGATTCTCAAGCTAAAAATCCCCTATTTTTTTCCCCCCTAAGATTACACTGTGCTTTCACTCATTCTTGATTTTATTAGATATAACAATATTTAGATAGAATTATGAAGGCTATTGAATAACCATGATCCACAACTAAAAAAACTCCAGAATGGTGTGAAACTGTGGCAGTTACCTGGTGTTTAGGAGCCAGAGTGCTCAACACATTCCCACATTTCCATGCCAAGAGTGAGCCCAATAACTTCTGTAGAAAAACCCAAACCTTCCCCAAAAGATGCATTTTCTACCCTTAAAAGGTTGCCCCTCAATTTTACTGCGCATTTAAAAGACTTCAGAAAACCTTGCCAGTGCTGTAAACACTTCCAAACCCGTGCCCAGAACAACTCTTTGCTCTTAAAAGCTGCCAGGGATTTAAAAACTCTGGTGTGTCCCAGCCTCAGACCCTACCTGGGGCAACAGTAACACGTGTAGGACTAAGAATTTTCCAAAAGGGTGTAAAACCCCTTTTTTAAATGAATGCCCTCAGGGCAGCTCCTACCTGCTGCTGTCTGTTCATGTTTGGTGATCCCAGCAGTTTAAATCCTAAAAGCAGGCTGGTTTCTCCTCTGCATTGTGATTTTCAGTAACAAATCCTGATCTTCTCATTATCACCATGAATATCATATAATCCCCCTTTTTTATCCCTCTGAGCACTTGGTTTTAAAGTTATCTAGCATGCAAAGCTCCCAGGTGTTAATTGCACATTGTGTGGGATAACTCTTGCAGCTCATTCCATGTTTCCTTTCCATTAAATTCCATGCTCCCATCCAAAGGCACCAGCAGGAGCAGCTGATAAAGCTTCCCTGCACTATTAATTATTTTGTAGGATCTGCTACTCCTTCTCTTAATTGTCCAAGCTGCTCTCTTCCCAGACATTATTCTGGGAGCAGGGAGAGGCACAGGCTTCCCAGAGAAGCTGTGGCTTCTCCATCCCTGAAAATATTCAGGGAAAATTTGGATGAGGCTTGGAGTGGGACTGTGGAAGATGTCCCTGCATAAAGATATTCCTATTTATTTATTTAAAACATTAATCTGAACTCCTGGCTTAAGATACCCAAACAGTGTGATTAGGGCTGTCTGTTCCCAATAAAAATGTGTCCATGGCACAGGGAACAAGCAATGCCAGGTTGGTTGCAAAGTCTATATTTCATTTTCTCCTCTCCAGCGAGTCCCGGTGGTTCCTGCGGTGAATAATTGGCTGCACCTTGTAAAACACGAAGTGAAACATGTACAGAGAGTCTGTTCTGTCCACCCAGATGTGTCTGTGGAATAATAAAGACCTAAAGATTGCAGCTGGCCTTGGCAGACTCCAAAATCCAGGCTTGTAAAGACACGGGCATCATCTTTATGGATTCATCCGGGGTAAGCAAATATAATTAAAGGACGGAGACACCAAGACCTATCTGTGCTGATAGCTTCAGACCTGGGATCCACTCTCAATTTAACCAGCTAATTAAGGAAAATTAACAGAGTTCTACCCTGCTTCAGAGTCCAGAAGGTGAAATCCCAAAAGGATAAACAGCAGTCCAAGGGACCTTGTAGTGCCCAAGAGATCGTTCAGGCACTGGGAGCTGCTGGCCTGGAAGAAAAAGAGATGACCCTTCCTGATTTCACACAGCAGGGTTTTCTTTCTGAGACAGAAGAGTCAGAAATTGCATTCCAAACACCCAGGGAAGGTGGGAGGTTTTCCCCTCAGTTCTCTCACTGCAGCTGCTCGTGGTGTGCATCGTTTCAGCCTGACAGCACATCTGGGAAAGGCCTTGGCAAATGGGAAATAAACTCGGTTACACACCAAAATCACCCTCAGTGGCATCCCACTTGTTTATCAGAACACTTCAGCTCGGAGCTGGGACTCCCTGGTGCAGAATATTTTGCTACATACGAGGGTTAAATTTGTGTAGTAATTGATTTTTTATAGGTTTTTCAAAGCTCTGCCTTCCAATCCCCTTATTCTTACTCTCTAATGAGTGCATGATGTGCAGTCACCTCATACCCAGGTTTTAAGGGTTTTGGTGCTCCAATAGCTGCATAATCAATATTTAAATGCAAGTTACATGGAACAATGCACTGCTAATGCTCAAGAAGCTCCTACATTTGATTTGTTGGTGTAGGGCCCGCATTTACCATTGATCCAAACACACATTCCCTTTAAAACACAGGTAATAGTGGGTGGGGAAAGAAAAAAGCTGCCTGAATGAAGCATTTAAGCAATTAAACCTTCAAAGAGTTCAGTTTGAAGCCTCCATCTCCAGCCACTTTGGAATGGAGTGCCGGGAATGTCAGTGCCTAACAAAGCGGGAATTCCTGCTCCTTGCTCGGATTCCAGGGCTGGCAGCTTCCACTGCTCATTCCCAGGAATTCCTGGAGAGCAGCTCAACCATGGCCCAGCTCCTGGTTCCTTCCCCAGCACTCAGAGCAGCTCCAAGTGTTGAGGAGAATTAATTTAACCCAGCACTGTCTGCTGAAGGCCATAAATTCCTGACTCACAGGTGGTAAGAGGCAGCGTTTTGTTTAGCCAATATTTTCCTTTAGCAGCTCAAAGTGAAGAAAAACCCCCACATTTTGGAGTAGTTGGTGAAATTGTGTGGCTTTAAAATTGCTTTTCACTGAGGAGAAAATTATAAAGAAAGTTACATTAATGCCTCCTGAGGAAAAGAAATGAATTAATAAAGCTTCTGGTTGGCTTAAGCCAGGTGATGCCTGTCCCACAGATGTAGGAAAATATGTGGATATCAATGACACAAACCAGCCCACTTGAATAACCATGAATTCATCCTCAGAAGGAGGCACCTTCCAAACCAGCACTGGCAAAACCAATCCCCTTGGGGTTGCTCGGGGCGCTCCAGCTGATGGAGCAAAACGAGGGAGAATTCCCGAGGGAGAATTCCCTGCTTTTTGAGCTTTGTTCTGCCCAACTCTCCCCATCCCCAGCAGCTTTCAGAGCCTCTCTCCTTGGGCCTTGCCAAGGAGGTGAGATTGGAGCGAGATGATTAGAGCATCCCTCTGCTGCTGCTGCAGCCAGAGCCAAAAGGAGGAGAGAAAAGGATGAACCCAGAGCCTCGTGAGCCGTGGGCCTTGGCAAGAGAGGAACGAGTGTTTTATTGCAGGAGAAAATTCTTCAGGAACAAATTGCTCATTGCCTGCCTCGTTCTGGGAGCTTGTTATGCTCTTGTTTACTCAGAGGCAAAAGTTGCACCCTGAAATTATTTACAACTCTGAGAATTAAATATTGGCAGGCCTGACAAGAGAAGAGGACGGATTAAATATGTCAAAAATAAAATAGGAAGAATAAAAAAAGAAAGTGGATTAGATTTTTTTCAAAGCATGGAAAAAAAAACCTACTTGGAAGACAATTTCTGTGTTAAATCATATTTCTAACATCAGTTCTCCAACAGACATACATCATAAAAACAAGAGTTTTAGGAAGGCAAAGATTTGCAACAGCTAAAGAAAAAACCCAGCCAGAAACCAAAACCCCCAACTGCAGTTGTTTTTACCCCCTTTAAAAGCAAATTTTTTTATATTCTCTAACATTTTTCTAGTATTTTCCAATGCAAGCCATACAGAACCAAAGAACATCCTTGGGACAGGTCTTACCTCTTGGACAGTGGCCAGAAGATTTCTTTCCTTGGATCCAGCAGCTGGATGGGCTGAAGAAGAGAAGAGAAGAGAAGAGAAGAGAAGAGAAGAGAAGAGAAGAGAAGAGAAGAGAAGAGAAGAGAAGAGAAGAGAAGAGAAGAGAAGAGAAGAGAAAACACTTGGACTCCTCACCAACCTCTGGATTTGCTTTTATAAACTCCAGCAGCTGCTTCCCCCTGAGTGTTTTCCCTCCTCCAACCATTTCCAGCTGCTCAGGGATGGAGCCCCTGGATTTGCTTTGTTAAAAGTATCGACTATGAGCCCGTGGGTTGATTGGGGCCGTCTGCTCCAGGTCACCTCCAGCAGGACCGGTGGAGGTGGGGAAAAATAAAAT
>VWYI01026279.1:116398-126747 GCA_013399455.1 Anthoscopus minutus
TTTTTTTTTTTTTTTGGAGTAGTATTGAATTATTGAATTGGATTCCACGAGTGCAGCCTGGATAATGGATTCAGGAGATTCAGCCCTGCAGGATTTACTAGGAGATCAGATAAATATAGGCAGAGACATGAGGAGAAATATTCAGATATCAGCAAGAGCTTCCAAGCAAAACCTTGGGTTAAAAACCAGCTGCACAGGGCACAAACTGAATGAAAGAGCTGCTTAATTAGACAAAGCTTTGATTTTAATGAACTTTCCAGAACTACAAGTATTAAAGACCACAGCAATTTCCACCAGCCAGGACCTCATGGGTCTGGTGGGAATTTTGCCTTCAGCTCTGAAGCTTCTGAGCGTTCCCACCGTGTCTGAAGCCATTCCAAACCTTCCCAGAGAGATTCTTTCAAACATTTGGGCTTTGTTTTCCAAATTGCCTCTGCAGACCAGTCCCTGCTGATAAACCCAACTGAGGGCAGTCAGATTGGAGCAGGAATATTGGGAAGCCAGCATTTTTAAGACCACTTCAGAATTATCAGTGGGTGCTTCCCATTCTTTCATGGCCAACTGGAAGGAATCACAGTTTTCCTGCTTCCCAACAAGTCGTGTAAAAACTAAAGATAGCAAACGCAAACATCTGAAGCAATAAAAAAAGCGTTTCCAAGCTGTTAAAATTTCTCAAGCAAGACCAGGAAAGATTTAGGAGTCCATGGATTTATTGCAAAGGCACAGCTTTGCTGGATTTTTTTTCCAGCTGCAGGGGAGAAAAATGGGATTTGTTTTGTTAGGGTAAATTGAAAACAAAGCCAATAGAAACCCCTTGTCCACCCCTGGGCCTGCAAAGCTCTGCTGGACACTTGCTTAATTCCCCATTTGGATAAATGTTTCTAGCAGTGCAGCCAGAAGAAGAAGGTGACAGGGATTTCCTCTCCCAGTCCTTGGATCCAGAGGGGATATTCCAGGGGCATCCTGCATCCAGTGGGCATCACTTGCTCCTTCCCAATAAAGAGCCAGGTGCAATTTCATTCTAAAACTGTATTATTTTATTGGTTTGGGCCTTCTAAGTCATGGCTGGCATTGCTGTCTTCACCCCAATTCCTTGGCATGCAGATACCAAAATGTTTGATCCATAATTTGCCACATAAATAAGTGTTTTAATGAAAATATCACGTGCAGAGACTGCCACAACACATAAATGCTTCATAAGTTGCCTGTTTGGAGTCCTTTATTTTGAAGAAGCTCAGGAATTATCCTCTGGCCTCCCTGGGAATGACCTGGGAGTGCCTCAAGAGCAGAGGGAGCTGCAGTGGGATTCTCCACCTCAGTCCAAAAATGCTTCCCTGTGGCTTAATTTTCAGTTTATTCAGGTGCAGGAAGCTTAAAAATGAGAGTTCTAAAATTTGACTTGAAAAATTGACAGATTGCCCTTTTCAATCTCCAGACCTCCTACAAATAATCTCTCCCTCTGGCTTTTTATTGTTTTTACTTTGATTATTTTTTTAAACAAGTCCATTTAGGAATATTCACCAGCTCCTCCTTCTTCTTTTCCCGAATTGAATTTGCTGCAATGTCTCAAAATGCTGATTGCAGATAGCTCTGCATCATTTCAGCAATTAATTGCTTCTTAAACTCTTGGTTTGGTGGGAAATGTGTGGAAGATTCCTGCAAAGGCTGATGTGGGTGATGCTTGCTGGCTGCTCTTAGAAAATTGAGAGTAATGATTGCAAATTAGAAACCACTGAGCCAGTTCTCACATGGAAAGCAAGAGGCCTTAAAGGTCCATGAAGTGAATGTTCAGAGATGTCTCTGCCTCTCCATAAATTTCTACCTGCCCCAAAATACTCAAAACTCCATTTTCTCTGGAAGAAAAACAACCCTGTCTCTGTGGTTCATTACAGTGCACGAAGCAGGAGAACAAACCCTCTATTTATGGGTAACAAACTGGTTTGTTGTGTCATTAGTTACTGAAACTTCAATTAAGTGCAGCTTTAACTGAACCAAAAGTGGTTAACTTTGGAGAATTAATGACATAAGTCTTGAGTCTCAGGCCAGCAGCAAGATCCTGAACTGGAGGAACAGGTCTGGAGGAAACAAAGATGCAACAACTTCCCAAAACCATGTTTATAACACCATTTCTGGGACATCCTCATTGTAGCTTTTAAATGAGTATTGACAAATAATTAAAAAAAAAACAAACTGGTTTTTCATGATTATGGTGCAAAATATATCACAAATCATAAAATCATGGAGCCAGAGAATGATTTGGGTTGGAAGGATCTTAAATATGACCAAATTCCAAAGCCTGCCAGAAGCAGGGACACTTTGCCCTAAACCAGATTGCTCCATCCAGCCTGGCCTTGAACACTTCCAGGGATTTAAATTCCATCTAATTCCTGTCCACTCTGAGGACTTCTTTATCCTGGTGGAAATATAACAAAAACCTCTCTCCTGCTTTTCCCTCCCCTGTAACAATTCCTGCCTGCCCACCCTCAGCAATTATTCCTCACATTCTCTCATGCTCCAAACACTGCCTGGCAGGGTCAGCTGCTCGGAGGCAGTGGAAGATTTCTTTTCCAGCCCTTTTAATTCCAAATTCACCTGAATTTAGGTGAAGATGAACAAAGGGATGTCACCCATTTCAAATTCGCAGGGAGTAACTTATCCCACCAAGGAGTGAACTGTGCCTCCACAGCCCAGCCCAGCAAGCAGGAGGGATGGAACAGGGACAGCAGCAGCTGGGAGAGCTGCAGGTCATGAATTTGCCACCAGAAACGCAGCTCAGTGCCTGACAGGAGCACAGGATTCTGATTTGTATTAATTGGGTTACCCTGTGGTATTAATTGGGTTACCCTGTGGTATTAATTGGGTTACCCTGTGGTAACCTGAGTCCATCAGTGGCTGAGGAGCTCCCAGTCACTGCCCAGACAAAGGAGGAGCTGCACTCAAAGTCACTGCTGAACTGTGCTGGCGTCCAGAATTTGCTGAATTTTGCAGATTTAAACCCAATCCTCAACATTTCCACAGGCCACAAAATGTTATTTTTGTAACACATTTGTGTTCTATGCAGTGATGCTTCCTCCTGCACGGCACCATGAATGGAGGGACTGTAGTGAGAATAAGTTGGATTACTGAGAAATAGAGGTTTTAGATTAATAGAGAAATAGATGTAGTTTTTATCATTATTTCTGATGATGATTTTTCCAATTAATTTTTCCATCACAGTTATTACTTTTGATCAATTAGATTCAGACACCCAGGGCCGTGTTATCATAATATTCATGTGGCTGTATTTCAGATAAATTGAAGTTTTACCACTAGACAAAGAGGTCCACAAAACTGAGGCAAAATTTCTCCTGAGAGATCCCAGCTCCTCCTCATCCATGGTTAGGAGGGAACTTGGATGTGTAAATCCTACTCTGGCCATGCAAGACATGGATTTGTTCCCAACCATAGCCACAGCAGCGTTGCTGATTTTGCTTTTTCCTCCTGTATTTTCCCCTTTTTTAAAGGCTGTTTTGCAGAGGTTTGAATATCATCAAGAAGAAAGCTTACATTTCAACCCTCTTAAATACTTGACAAATCCCCAAACCCAAGGAAATTCAGCTTTAGGGCTGGCAATCCAGACTGACACTCCAACCTCGCTGCCACAGCCCCAAACTCCTTGCTTTTGTGCATTAAAACCAGATCTCTCACTTCACTAAATACTGATTTTTTTTTTTTTGTAGCAAAATTATAGTAACGAGTGCTCCAGTTTCACTAAACCCCAGTACCTACAAGATTTGGATTACTAAAATGTAACCTAAATCCTTTCTGCTGCTGGTGTGTGCATTTGAAGATAAGTAGCAGGGTGAGCAGGCTAATAATGGCTTGGAATCTCCTATGGATAGTTCAGCACATCTCTAATTTCATTGCAACTCTTTTTCTCATTAAATTTAGATGAAAGGCCAAGACATCTCTTTCTTGCCTGCTATTTTTTTTATTTTTTCCCTTGAAGGTATTATGAGAGTTGTGTTATATAAACTCTGAAATAAAAGGGAAAAGCCACAGTAGCAGATGAATTTGAGTCGTATTTCCAATTTTGATTGATTGTTGTGGGAATGATGCTGGGCCATGATAATTAAAGACACAGGAATGTAGGAATTGACATTAAATCAGGCTTCTAAATCACCCTGCTGTAGATGTGAGATTAAAACAGCTCCTTATTATTTGTTTAGGATAATTTGACACTCAAGTCCTAATTAAAACAGTCTTTAAGTGGAAAAACTCAATCCCAGCCTTTTGTGGCAATGGATAAATCCCCATTTTCTCTTTCCCATGTGTTCCCATCCAGCCAATCCTATCAGAAAGCAAAGACGAGTGAGCATAGGAGGAGCTGTTTGATCCCTGCCCTTTTGGATTCATCCGGCAAAATGGACAAAACCCAGAAAAGAAAAAGAGAATTAAACAGAAGGGTTTGAGTAGGGCTGAGACTGGGGAGAGGAATTTCAGTGGTGAACAAACAGTTCCAGCCCTCTGTAACTCCAGTATTGTCTCACCCATGTCTTTCAGCTCTCACCAGGGTTTGGGAATATTCCTGACACGAATTTTCCAGGGAAAAAGACATGTTTTTTGGAAAAAGATGGATGATGCAGATGAAAATGCAGAGATGCATTCTTGAAGCGCAATAAAAGCTTTCTAAAGAGCAGATGAAATAGGGGGAAATGCTTTTTGTGGGTCCTAGCTTGCCTTAACAAGATAGGAAATCAAAAGGATTTCTGGTGAGGATGTGTTTGTGTTGACAGAGCAGTTAAGGAAAATCAAACCTTGCCCAAAAGGGGCAGTGATTCCCCCCCGGGGTGGGAACATCGGCACGGAGAGCTCCAGGGCCTGGTTTGCTTCTCCTCGGCTGTTGCTCATTAATGTTTGACTCAGTTCCCAAGTCTGGCACCTTTCTCCCTGGATTTGAGGTATTTGCCTTCAAAGTAATTTTAATATTCAGGTTTCAGAGGTGTTTGCTGCGTCTGGCTCAGCTGACATTTACTTGTGAGGAGGGACTCTGCTGAAGCCACTGGTGGTTTCTAGGAGGTGTTGGCATTCATTTTCTCACCCTTCTGCCTCGTTGCTCCAGTTTGTAGATCCCAGCATTGCCCAATTTTTCTCCCTTTTGCTTCCATTTGACAGGCTACTCATGGTTTATGGACTGTGGGAAGTTTACTCCGTGATTGTTGCTTCCTTGGCTCTGGTATTTAATTTAGCTCGTGGTAGAGTGTTTGTGTGACCCTAAATCCTTTTATTCCAAGTCAAACTTCCAAAGAAATGATTGTAACCTTCACTACTTATGTGTTAACAACCTCTGTACACTTTCATTTCTGATTAGAAGGGATGAAGGCAATGTAATAACATAATAATTTGCTGAGTGAGAACTGCCTAAAAAAAATGTTCAGTCCTCCTTTATTCCTGTGCTTTCAGATGAGGGAAATTCTATTTCCTGGAAAAATCAATACTGATGAGTGCTAGGCTTAATAAGTCAGGTTTTAAATACATATTCCACATGTAAAAACAATGTCCAAAGTTTATTATTAAAAGTGTCTTTCCCAAGGTTATCATCTACCAGCTGAACAAAGAATAAAATCATGCTAATGGGAAAGCAACAGTGATTGTAAAAGAATTATTCATAAATACATTAAGATCCAGCTGAAGACTTGTGTCAATAATTACCTTTGTATAATAACACTCAGTGTTGATGTGCTGCTGCACTCCTCGTACAGACAGATATTAGCACTTAATTCCATTTATGGGGCCTGGAGTAATTGCAGGCTATAAACAGAGCTGCCAGCTTTGACTGGTGATAAATTTATTTTCCAGGAGATGAGCTGTGGTGGATCTGGATGAGTGTGAGAAAATCAGGAAAAGCTTGAGCTCTTCACAACATCTTTTTTCTTTGGTCATAGAATCAGGATGGTTTGGGTTGAAAAGAACATTCATCATCATTTTGTCCCGTTCCTGCCATGGCAGGGACAGCTCCCACTGTCCCAGGTCACTCCCAGCCCCATCCAGCCTGGCCCTGGGCACTGCCAGGGATCCAGGGGCAGCCCCAGCTGCTCTGGGAATTCCATTCCAGCCCCTCCCCACCCTCCCAGCCAGGAATTCCTTCCCAATATCCCACCTACCCCTATTCCCTGTCTGAAACCATTCTCCCTTGACCTGTCCCTCCATTCTCTCACAAATTGTTTCTCTCCACCTTTCTCACAGCTTCCCTTAGGTTTCCCACTTCCCATTTTTTGCTCCTTGCCAATCAGAGGAGATTGCAGAGGAATCACCATGGGAAAAAGCCGTGACTGTGATTCCAGCAAAACCTCACTCTCACCTTCCTGCCAGTATCAGGGAGGTTTTTATCCCTAACCCTGACTCTTGGTGGGCTCAAGCCTTCCCGTAGGAAAACCCCACTGTTCTTGGGAGCTGTTCCTTCTGCCAAGTCACATTCACAGGCAGATATTGGTGTTTTGCTGCAAGAAGCAGCTCAAGCCTGGCCGAGGTCCTTCTTCAGCTCAGTCTGAGATGAGCAGAGCTTGCCCAGCTGTGGAAATGCCAGAGGAATTTCCACAGAGCTTGGAAAAGTTGAGTAAAACTGGGATTGGTAACACCCACCAATATTTCCTTTGGAATTTAAAGATTATGGCATATGGGTAAGGAGTAGAGGCACGGCCTTTGGAAGGAGCCAGCTTTGGTTCAGCTCCTGGTATTAGCAGATAAAAAAAGGAAAGGAGATGGCATTGGATCACCAGAAAACATTGCCAGCCATGTGCTTCCTGCAATTCCCTGGAACTTGAGGAAGCAGTTCAATGAAGTGAATAAAGAAAATATAAACCCTGAATTTCTATTGCACCCACCTGAAATCCAGCAGAATCCTGCCCAGAGCTGCCTGTCTGGGTTGGGTCAACACCAAAGATGCATGTTTTTCTGGAAATAAAAAGCAATTATAAAAAACTATTAAATGCTGAGATCTCCATGGTCTGGTCACTCCTTTCCAAGAAAAATTCCATGGCTTGCATGCTCCACCTTGAGAATCAGAAGGGATCAGAGCTGATTTTAAAACTCTGGCCCTGTAGTGCCTTTGAAAGGGCAGCGAAGGCAGTTCTTCAATTGCAGATGTTCTTGTGGGTAAAGATTTCTCTTTCACCTCCAAGAACGACTTAGACAAGGGTTAAAATCACCACATAACAGAATTAAGGTCAGAAAAGAGCTTTAAGATGGAGAGAAACCTTCTACAAGGGGCATGAAGGACAGGACGAGGGGGGATGGCTTCAAACTGCCAGAGGAGAGGGCTGGGTGGGATTTGGGGAAGGAATTCTTGGCTTTGAGGATGGGAAGGCCCTGGCACATCATCTCCTGTCCTTTATCTATTTCAGAATGCAAAAGTTTTGTTTCCCTGAGTGCTGTTAAGCACTGAGACCCTTTGTGACTCTCAGAGAATTTTCCTTTTAATCTCCACCAAGCTCGAAGTTTCCTGTAACCCCTTTTAAACGTGTCACCAGAGGTTTTATTTGGCTACAGACAGCGTTTTCATGACAGGGTTTGGTTTTTCTTCCGAGCTGATAAAAGTGGAATTAGCAGGTATTAGCAACTAAATTAGTCAGGAGGCATTAATAACAAAAGCACCTGCTCAGGTTCACTGAAGCAGATATAATTCTCATCACAGGAAAAGTATTTCTTTTTTTCAGTAAGTTGTTTGTTTGCATTGCTTTTCAGGTATTATTTCTGAAGAAATTAATTCTTCTTAAGCACAGCTCAGGGAACTCGAGAACCTGCCTCAGACTTTTGTTCCTGCAGAGAAAACCCTCCCCATCCTCTCCTTTGACTCCCAGATAAATTGTCTGCATTCCCCGGAGAGCTTTTCATTCACCCTCCAGAGCAGCATCGATTCCAGAGTCTCCAGAGAAAAAGGAGTTACGGAGCAGCAGCTGTGGAAAAAAGCAGGTTCAGGCTGGTGGAATTAGTGCTCAGCTGAATTTCTCACAAGTTCTGCTTAAACAAGGACTTTAAACATCACAACGCTGCTGCAGGAGTTGTAAAAACAGGTTCTAAACTGGGGTATAAACTGGTTTTCCCAAAAGCTGTGTTTGCTCTCATATTTGCTGGTTCAGCTGTCACCAGATGAAGCAGTGTTCGAAAAATCCCTACTCAGGATGTAAAAATGCATGGAATTCCACCCAAATGTAAGGACAGAGATAATGAATTCCTTTGGTTGTGACATTTCTATCTTCAAATCTTCTGTACAATATGAAAGTGAGACCATCTAAAAACCAAATGAGCTGGAGGGCAACTCTAAACTGAGAATGACACATTCACATTTTTCCTTCAAGCTTTTAAGCATCTCCACTAATAACTAAAACATTTCTGAAATGGGCTGACCTTTATATTCTGTTGGAAAAAAAAAAATAAAAAGGCTTCTTTTCTTTTGGGAAACTGCCTCCCTCCACTGAATCACTTCCAAGCCTCCGGGCAACTCTCAGTATCAAATATTCTGTTGTTACAACTATTCCTAACATCATTTATAAGTGAACTCTGAGAGAAATTAGCCCTAATGTCTAAAATGAAAATATTCCAAAAAGCTCTTGCAATTTATATGATAAAATACAAGTAGAACTTATTTGATCCAGACCTTCAGCTTTGAGTGATTTCCATTATGGGACTGAAAGAAGCTCGATGGGAAGGTTCCAAGCCCTGGGTAATTGGGTTATGAACACCCTCAGAGAGATTATTAGGGGTTTTTATCTGCATTTCAGCCCCAGCAGTCATTGAAATATTTGTCCAAGATAGCAGAGAATGATGATTAAAACAGACAGAATGTTCATCAATGTTTACCAGATAAATATTTCTCAGAAGATCAACAAAACTGAAATGTCGAATTTTGATAGATGTGTTCTTTTCAGTGCAGCATCTTTATTTGACCTAATAAAAGGATGTGACAATTCAGTGAATTAGGATGATAACAAATTAATGGATTTATTGTCATTATTACTGAAAAATGTAGGAATAAAAACAAGAACTTCCTTTGATTTAATTACATTTCTGTAATGGGGCACTGCATTAACTGTGAAATCATCAGCCCACAGATTCTCTGAGGGAAATATTTTAGTTCATTTAAGTCTGGATAAGTGTTGGAGACAAAATATTCTATTTTACAGTGTTGTCTTTGGCCTCTTTAATCTGGAGAGTTGATTAGTGGAAATCAATAACCTCAGTTACCTGGTTATGGTCTGAAACTGCCCCGGGTGATCCCTTGAACCTGGAAGACAAATGAGATAATTCCATGAATTAGGGAAAGCTGTAAAAAGTTTGTCTTTATAAAAGAAAAGAGAACATAAATAGAATACTGAATTCTTGGATAAAGAGAAGCTAAGCATCAGAAAATGTAACCAAAAAAATAATAACAGGATATTTGGACTGAGATCTTCAACCACTCTGAGGAGCATCAGAAGCTGGACCAAGCCCAGTTCATCCAACGAGGCTGCTCCAGTCTAAAGCACTGGGTCAACACTGGCAGTGGGACTGCAGGATTTGTTAATTCTTCCCACAAACAGGACTGGCTGAATCAGCCTGAGCACAGCTGCAGTATTTGATGCCTGCTCTGGGCTCTGCCCTGTCAGATGAGCCTTGCCCTTGGTTTGCTTCACCAGAGCTGCTTCCTTGCCTTTTAGAACATTGGCTTACTCATATTTATCTATTTTTATCTCTCCACTTTGCCTCTCCCCTCGCTTCCCCAGATTAAATTATGACTAAACTCCTAAAATCTGATCAGAACCTGCCTTTATCACACAGACTTCCAGTGCACGTTCTTCTCTGTGGCCATTCCCAGTCCCTACAAAATCTTTTCTTTTTTGAGAGAGATATTTTGTTCCAGGTGTTTAACCCCTAATTTTTAATAAACACAGTGCCTGCTTAATAGAGCAAAACCAGAAACATCCAATGACAATCTTGATCTGACAGCCAGACCTCCTAAAACCTCGTTAGCTTCTCTCCTGGGAAATCTGGGGGCTGGCACCTGCTGCAGGAGCAGCTGCTGCCCACCATGTCTTACAGATGGCTCTGGGAAAGGAAATCCAATCCCCACTGCCCTCAGACCTTTCATGGGAGCTCTGCAAAATCCTGAGCTGCTTGGAAGCCTCTCCAGGACCAGGCTGGGCTTTTGTGTGGGCACAAAATTTCGGATCCTGTGCGTGCGTCACCGGCCGCAGGTCACGGGCGGCATCCACGGCTCCTGTCCTGGAGCCAAACCCAGCCTTCCTGAGAGCCAGAGCATCCCATGAATAATAATAAAAATTGCATTTAAAAAGTAATTTTAAAAATAAAATTAAAATTAAATAAAAATAAAA
>VWYI01026281.1:2002-49070 GCA_013399455.1 Anthoscopus minutus
ATTAAAAAACCTGTTAAAAACATAAATTGAAATAATTTTAATATAAACCTGGATAAAATCCAATAAACACTGAGAATTTCATAATTATTGCAGAAGCTAAGGTTCTTAATATCATACATCTGAGAGAAGTTAATAGATTTACTCAGCATATCAGTTTAAAACTCTGCCATATTTACTGCAACCCTATGCAGTAACAACCTAAGGCATCTTAATACCTAGCCAGAAGTCAGAATCTGTTCTTTAGGAAAGGAACTGCCAAATAGATTAAAAAATACTCTCTCTAACATGTCAGTGCTAAAAGGCTTCCTGTCAGCTAATACAGTCTAGACTAGTTTGCTTTGGTATATCCAAACTACTTAAGCCAGAGAGGAGGCCTGGGTTATATCGGTCCTGTATTAAAATGAGCAGGAGATGAAGTGCAGCTGTGTCACTGTGTGTTATTGCAAGGTTAACACAATGCTCTACAAAGCTCTGTGCTAGAACATGTTCTATCCCAGAATGGCATCTAGATGGTCCTAAATTATCAACACAGAAAATCAGGTATTCTTTCAAAGCTTCACAGGATTAAATAGATCTGTTATTTACCCACTTTTTAGAAGTACGCAGTATCACAAACAATTCAAAGCCCTAGCTGAGGCAGACATTTAATTAGCAGTTACTGAAACAGATTCCTCAGGAGCTCTGAAGATGACATTTCCTAAGGAAGTTCTTCACTAAAGCCTAAATTTGAGCACAGCACATGTGAAGTCAAAGGCTGTACATAGGCAAGTACACAGATAGGCTCACTGAGGAAACAATGATGATGAGCTGTGTTGGAATTCTCAGGATCAAGTACAGACCTGAGAGCACATACATCAGTATAACTACATTTCAAGGGCTGGAAAATGTTATTTTTATACAAAGCACATTTCAAAGCAACTTCTGTACCTATCTAAGTTTCTTTTAAATCTCCTTTCTTCATAAGGCAGTTCTCCAATCACAAAATGCAACACCTAAGTTCTTTTTTCACTACAACTGTTTCCCTTCTACATCTCATTTCCCAGTCTGCCCACAATACTCTCAAATATCCTTCATGTCATCCACCTGTAGCAACCTCTGGTATCATTAATTACAAGTAATGAGCATGTCTACTACCCAAATATTCCATCAGTGTTTACTTGTCAGGCAACAGCCTCCACTCAGGACAACACAGGACCAGGTGTAGCTGCCCATACACCAGGGATGCTGGGCTTGCCTCTCTTCTACCACCTTCTTCTACAGATTATCAAAGGCCAGGATGCTTGAACTGCCAAGCCTGGTTCAATATGAGCAATCACATGATTAAGCTCTCCACCTTCAGAAAACTGAGCTAAAAAATGCATGATACCACACAGTTCTAATCTCAGGGAAAAAGAAAAGTAAATGTATATTCCAGACATTACTGAGTGCACTCATAAAAGACATTCACTACTGTGATAAAGGCAGCGTAAGGCACAGATAAATTAAGCATTATTAGGGCACAGTGAACTTCAAGGGAGCATCTGATTTTAAGCTTTCAGCACAGTAGTTGCTATGCAACAACAGTCCCACTGCATAAGCAAGAGCCCATTTCCTTTCAAGAGCAGCTATATAACTGGCAGTAATAGCTATAACTATTTCCAGCACAAATCTAGCATGACAGCAATCACTTAAACTGTCTCTTGGACACACTCAAATTATATGATCATGAACTAAGATGCTACTTTATGACACCAAGTCAGAACAGTGCAGTCTTTAAAATACTAATGAATGATCAAATCTAATTTTGTTCCCTAGCTATACACAGGGCATCTTTCATAAACTTTGTCAGTTTACTTATTCTGCTTTTAACAAATATTAAAGCAACCACATTTAACAGCGTGATATCACCCTAATTTATATTGGTTTTGACAAATATGATTTTAAAAGCTATCTCAGCTTTCCTAAATAATTCTGTCATTCTCTTCTATGCCAGCAATTAAGTGGGAAAGTGCTATCGACTCCTAGCCAGTTCTTCAGAAGTCAGATTCAGATCATTATCTTTCCCTCATAAAGTGTTTCTCCTGCATTTATTTACTCCCTGAAATCTTCAGAGGTTTGCTACTAATAAGCACAAAACCATACAGACAGGACCAGGCCTATAAATTCAGATGGCCTGCAGGTAACAGGCAGCATACTAAGCCAAACCTCTATTCAAAATTATTTTAGACACATCTATTGTGTAATGCCTGATTTGTATGACAAGGTAAAGCACAACAGACACTGCAGCTCCTCCATTTCACAACAAAAAAACCCCAACCAAACTCAAGCACATTCCGTTTGTTACCGCATTCCTATAATCTCATTTTTTTTCTGCTATGCTCCATGTAGCAACTGAGCTAAAAAAAAAGCATCATTTTCAAGATTAAGTTTCAGAAGAAATGGGAGCATTACCATTATTTAGTTGTACAATGCTATATCCCAATGGGCTTTAAAATACTACATTAGAAAGGCATTCAAATCACCAACCTTCAACTGAGATACAACACATGCAAACAGAAGTTTTGAAGGAGTGTTATTTGCATTTCAGACATTCTTTTGAAAATAAAATGAAGAGAATTTTAGTGTGAGACACTCCAAATTCCAGTCAGCCCTTTGCTTTGAATGGCCACTACCAGTACAGCACCAGTACAACAGGAAGAAATATTTCCAATATCTCAGAGACTCTCATTGACTTGCTGTCCTCAACACAATGGCAGCACCTTAGTGAAATCTAAAATGGTTCCAAATGCCCAAAGTATTTCAGGCAGAGACTAGAAATGTTCTTTCATTGAGCAAATCCCTAAGAGCAGACACACAACACTGCTTAAGGAGCTTTTACGTTTCTCAGTTTACACCTGAACTTTTCAGCATTCAGATTTCTAGTACCTAGAGCATTCAACTAAGGCACAAATGTTTACTATCTTAAAACAGTAACCTGGAACAAACTGCTGAAAATATTATTAATCGAAGAGTTATTTCAAAAGTCTGTCTTCTCATCACATTATTGCTGCCTTTACACTGAATGATGCAAATGTCTAATGCATTACTAATAAAAGTAACCTTCACTATTACGTATGCTTTTGCAAAAGCACTTTATCACCTGATTTTATTTTTCTTTCTATGGAAAAATCCTACTTTCTAGATACAATCTCAAGAAAAAAAAAGTCTTAAGGACTTAAAGCTATAGCTATCAAAGTCACTTTTGTACAACTGCATTTAATCTTTCTGAAAGCAAGAAGCAGTAACTAACAGCTTGTCAATAAAACGATTTCCTGGCTAAATCTGAATTGTGTCACATGGCCTAAATCAAAGTCTGGCACTTGGAAAGATACAAGTAAAATGACAAGACTTTACAGCAGTAGCATGGGGAAAAAATACTCAAGAATCAAATACAAGTCTGTTCCCACATTCTCCTAGACAGACATTGAGACATTTCATCCCTTTACCCAACTTGTCCATTACAATCCGTGCCCTACCCTAGAACTCCATTAGGTCCCTCTGGGGCAGGGGGGTGGGACAAAAGGCCAAGGCACATGCACAGACAATTCTTCTGAAAAGCCAACAGCTTCTCTTCCCCACAGCAATTAACCATCAGTAAGGGTAACAAAGACAGCAACATGGCCATTTCTTACAGAGTTCTTCCCATGAAAGAATAAAACTCCTCTGACACTCCTCCAACCCATCTCGAATTCTGGATATATTTCTACAGTGTCAAAAACCAGTTGCACAGTTAAATGTGTGTTTTGTGGACACATGGCCCTGAAATATCACTGTCCTATGCAATAAGTTACAATATTTTTAAGAAGAAAGCTACTTCATATCATAACTGCATGTGTAACTCTGTCAAAAATTCTTGGCAAATTATCTCTGTCCTCCCATTTGTCCTTAAAAAGAACAGGAGTTTATCCTCCAGTACAAGCTAATATTTTTTCAAACTACTTTATCCCACGCTCCCCCTAAATGCTTTTACAGCATGCTTCAAGTGAGTTTCTGCATGTGTTTAAATCCACTTTGTGTGTTAGGATGGCACAGGTTATGTATCCCAAGGCAAGAATATCCAGGGCAATGCTGGACTCTGCTGGAGTACAGCATCTCAGCACAACACTCCTCTGACCCTTCTGTTCTCTGAGCACTTGTCCTGGCCTGCATATTGGCTGAACAGTCAGTAACTAGCAAAACTCTGAGCTGGGATGAGTTTTACATTACTGACCTTATTCTATTATCCTACAAGTCTTCCCAGTATTGTCAGAGAATTACTCACATAACAGCACACTGCTCAATTTTAATAAGCACTAAATATAGGCTGGTACTTCAAATGTTTACAGAGCAAGATCTGTTTGAAGTTTCAGTGCTAGAATCTCATGTTTGCACAAAGACATCTTAAGACAAGGTAAAAAATATCCATGTTAAATAATTATGTGCCTTTTGCCTTCATGCGAGTGTTTCTGGAAAATGTGGGTAGCATTATCATCTTGCAAATGAATCACTGACTCTTAACTGCATGTATGTATGTGTGTGCTTATACGTACATACACTCACAAAATTCTGCCGAGCACGCTTTATTCTGTACTGCTAGATGTTGGCTTTGACAATTAATTCCTGCTCAAGCACATTTTTATTCCATCTGCTATATCATTTCTCCACCAGTAAGGCACAGGAGTTGTAGTTTGTTGTTTTTTTTTAGCACAGGACAGATCACAATAATTCAAAGTAGCATGAGATGATCACACATCATGGTATCTCCAACCACCAGAAAAGCATTATCTGCAGCATGGAAACCAAAATGACAGCTTCCTTTTCTCCTACCATTTGAAAGCAACACAAGCCATTAAGATACAATGCCTTTGAAGAGACTACAGGAAAGAAATCCATACATGCAACTTTCACGTGATGGGGATTTTCTGAAATCTTGAATTTACAGTAGATGCCTCTCCAACTCAATGTACAGTTGGGTTAAGAAATGCAGGAGAAAGGAAGCAGTAGCATTTTGTAAAAAGAGCTTATTAGATCTATTTCTCATCCCTATTCATAGCTAAAAGATCCCTGGGAAGAATAGGCCATCGAGGAAGTGACTGGTTTTGGAGAACTGGATCTGGTCTACAGGCTGAAAGCTTAAAAGTCAGCACTAAAAAAATCTACTGTTACTATTTTCTACACATCTTTCACACCAAAGAATCTCAGGGTGCAGTGTAATCCCAAAAGACTCATGTCACTGCTAAATCACTACCTCGATGTTTTTTTACCAGGAAGGAAACTTTTGTAAGTGTAGCAGTGTTGGACAAGGTGTTACTTTGTACAGCATTTCCTACTGAAAATCACCCAGAAGACAATTTACTGACAATGTGCTTCCCACCACTACCTTGCCTAAGCTATATATGGCACAGCACGGTGCTACAGACAGCATTTAAAGCACACACACAAACTGAAAGGGCTATCCTGAGGCATTTCCTACATTTCTGCTTATAAAAGTTGACAAAATGTGTCTAGTATCTAGATGTTGCTCAAGACCTTTCATAATAGTACAATGAAAACAAAGACCTCATACAGAGCAACAAAAGCACTGCAGTTTTTGCAAATTGTATCCAGAACTGTATCAAGCTCCAGACACTATGTGCCCAGACCAAACAGAAAGGCAGACCCAAAATAAAACCTAAGGAACACTTCAGTACTCCATGTGCTGTCCTTCTGCTGCACAACTGCAGTGTTAGTACTGAAAGAGAACTGGGATTTTTGCAGTTCTGGCATTACACTGCCTGAGGTCCCTTCATGCCATGCAGATAAACTATGTGTGAATAGTGACTGAAACCAGACTACAGTTAGTATCCAGAAAATTACTTCCAATCATATTTACCTATCCAGAATCTCACAAAATCTTTTGGTTTTTTTTATGCAGGGGCACAACTAGCACTCAGCAATGGGTCCTTTCAAACCAATGCCCAGTGCCTGATGCTGTGACAACAAACCTTCAAAGAGTCTCTGATCTGTGCTATCTTAACAAACTGCAATGATACCTGAGGAATTATTAAACACACCCAAGCATTCAAGACATGAGAAATTGCCTTATAAAGTGACCTTCTCTTATGAGGACTCCTTTAGTTGTAGCAAAGTCCAGACACTTTACAGCCACAGGCAGAGAAAGCAAACCAAGCCTGTGAACAAAGCTTTGTGTGGAACATCCCTGCAGGCCAAAGTCAGGGTTGGCCTCTTACCTCAGAGTCAAACTCACAGATAGAAACAAAAGATAAAAGACAAATTTCCACCTCCAGTTCCACAATTAGTAATTCCTGGGACAGAAGCTAGAGAAAGAAATACAGGGAGAAGTAAAGTTCAGTGCTTGAAAGAGAAGGATAGACCACTCCCATGAAAGGCACAGATTACAGTTTAAATCCCCACTGTAAAAGGAAGATTTTTCTTAACTTCCAGTGATCCAAGCTGCTACCTTGCATACACTTAGAAAATGGCTTTTCTTATCATGTGCAAGAGTCACATTTTACACTGTACCAAACCACAGGCTACAGCTGCAATTTGGCCCCAGTCTGACAGAACTCCAAGAAAAACATCAGGCCAAAGCAACCTAAAAGCAACAATTTTCCCAAGAGTATATATGTACTACAGAGCTCATCAAAGTTTCAACTTGTCACCTGAAGCTAGCTGACTGAATATTTAGATACTTCAGATTCATATAGCTGTATGAATGCTCCAGATGAACATCTCTGGATACTATACACCAACTTCTAATCATCCCTTCCCGAATCCTACATGACCAAATCCACCAGCAGTGACTCCCTGACACCCAACTGGGCCACTCAGTACCAAAGCCAAGGTTCTCAAAAAGCCATCAGGCAGGCACCAAGTCCAGCTGCCTCACTTCAACAGATCAGACTGTGCAGCCACCACAAGTGTGAAATGGAGCACACCTGCTAAAAAAGCTACCACCTATTCAAGTTCCACAGCATAATAAAAGTATTTTTGATTCTCTCTTCTTTGTATTTGCAAAGACTTCATAGACCACAGAGACGATGAAAACACTTTGTCTGACATTATACACACACTTGATTCATATGCTCAGTGGAATTAAGGTCAAGTATGGAAATCCAAGTCAGAACTGAGAGCCTGAATGTACATGTAAAGCTTTAGCACAGTAAAGCAGCCATGGCAGTTTGTGATGCACTGTTTGGCTGCTAAACACTGCTGAAGAAAAGCAGTGCCCAAATGTCCTTCCTTCAGCCACACAGCTGGCAGTAGAAATTCTGTTAGCCTGATGCACTTGGGGAAAATCACCAATACTCTGCAGGCTCGAGACAACTTTAACACCTCAGTCTAGAAACTCCTTTCCAGCACAACTGCCCCAGCTCTCACCTCCACTGTAAAGTCAAACCTTAAATTCAGAACTATCACAGTGCATATCAGTATCCTTCTTTTCCACTCACAGAATAAATTAAATATAAGTTGGTTTAAGCATTTTTAGGGAGTAGCATCTTCAGCAGCTTGTTTTTCATATTTCCTATAATAATTACTATGAACCTTACCAGGGAAACAGTTCAAGCCTGACTTTCTTTACCTCCTCTCCTTATTGTTGGATAAAAACCATATTGAATTAGTTTAGAAATATAACATCAAAAATGCAAAACAAATATAGAACACCTCATTCAATGCATGCCTTCAGCTGCAAGCACTATGAAGCCATACTTGAAAAGAGCAGTATCATTCCTCTCGATTGGGTCTCGGAGAACCTGACAGCTCCCCAGCCATCCAGTCTGGCAAACTTCCACAGCATTCCCACAAACTGGAGCATTTTTGCACAAGGAATCCAATCTAGTCTTGCTAGAACCTGCCCTTCACCACTTTCAGCATTCCAGCCTCCTCCCCAAAGGAGAAGTTAATCTATCACAGGTATACTCCATGAAATATTCTATAAAATTCCTTACAATAACTACAGGCACTTTCCTCCTTTTTCTGTGGATCCCATCTTTCCCACTACAAGCAACACACATAAAACTGCTTCACCATTGCCAAAGAAGCAACCCTTCTTTCTAGGTGAAGAACTGTAGAATTCTAAAGTAATTCTGATACCAGGTACCAATCACTCTATGAAAAGATCATTATTCTCAAGTTTTCAATCCATATGTATCAAACCAAGCATTACAGGCAACTGAAAAAACTGCCAAGATCCAGAGTGGAGACCACCACCACCTGCCAGCCCCAACAGAGGAAATCAAGGCAACCTGTCACAGGACAAAAGAGGGACATTCACAATACAGCTGAACTGTTTTTAAACACAACCCATGACTCTTAACCCTGCAAAATAACATCACAGGTTTGTCTTCAGACAGGTTAAAAAACCTGCCTAGAATGACAGAGAAGAGTCAAGCTGAACCAGTCTCATTGTCATCCACCGGGAAGATACTCAAAGGAAGGAAAATAAAAGCATTGTAGCTTTCCCCCTGGTTCCTACTGCTCATACAGGACATGTTGCAGCCTAAGAACCTGTTGCACTCAAACCCACCAGGCAACACATTACTTCAGTCTGGAGGGAATCCTCCCAGCAGAATTGATGCCAGTGAAACTGGAAAAAGTTCCTAATGAGGCCCTAAAGCTTCAATATCCAATAAAGCTGAATATCCATCAATAAAGTAATCCAAACACATTCCCTCTTGCATGGGAAAAGACACAGGAGAAAGCAGTAGCTTCATTTCCTGGCGTCCACTGAGTTTCCCATGACAGCATCTGGACAGTTGGCTGAACTTCAGATAACATCCCATGTATACATACCTTGGTCTAAATATAACAAAAACCTACATATAAAATTACAATATGTCATTCATGTTGTATGAGCCCAGTATCACACCATAAATATTTCTCTTAGCATTACCACAGTTGGCACACCTGATTCAGTCTCTTAAAAACCCAGAATTAAAAAAAAAACAACACTACTTTAATACTATATGCTGCAATTTGTACAGTCCAGCTTTTCATTTTAAGACTAAAACTTTTTACCAGTGCCATGGAAGTTATGCTTTGTTCCCCCATCTTTGTAAGGCACATGCATTGTCCCCATAGGAAAGAGGAAATTGTATTAAAAAAAAAGAACACTTTAACACTTCACTTTAAATAGAAAAATAAACTGCATTTCAAGGAAAGTAAGACCAAGAAAGGCATTATAAAATCCTTCCTACAGAACTGATTCTGATGTCTTACCTTATAGCTCAATGACAAATTAATATTATTTGGACAAACCCCAAGTATTTTATAAATTAAAAAAAAAGATCATTTAGTGTCAAAAGTAATAAATATTTGACTGATAGCTTTCTTTTTCAAACGTTTTCATTTATACAAAATATGAAAGACCTCAAAGCAGCATGATTGAGGCAGTGACTACTGAACAATTCATAAATGTACAGGGAAATAGACACAGATCCAAAAAATAAAACTCCCAGTTTTGATCCTTGATGTGGAAGAGCAGCCAAATTACCTAATCTTTGTGCTTCGTATCTTTCCCTCCCCACTGCTCCCGCTCCTCCCTCAACATCTTGTCTGCTTAAGCTGCACAACCCCTCACGACTAGAAGGGAATCTCAGCAGAGATTCCAATCAACCCAAGCCAAAGCAAATTCAGTCTCAATACAACGTTATGTTTGCAAGTCCCAATGAAACGCCAACAATAAAAATTAATCAAAGACATAGTTAGTACCTGTGAGTCCTAACAAACACCTGATCAGTCACTCCTACGACTGTGAGGGCATATTGTTTAATTTGTGCTTTTAAGACAAACAGGAAAATAAGCAAGGAAATAGAAGGAAGTTAGCGTTACCTAACATACGAGAGAAATAAATGTGAACTACATGACTATTTAGAGAGCCCGGACCGGGGTGGGGGAGCCGGGGGAGGAATCCGACTAATCTAACCGGAAAACAGGGAAGCGCCGACTGCCCTGAAGAGCCTCCACCCAGGAACGGGAGTCCCGGTGATTCACAGGCAAAACCAGAAAAAGAAAAATCCCGCCGAGCTCTGTACAGGCGAAAACAGCAGCACTATAGGAAGAAGGTCTGCGCTAAACACACAGACAGAACAATCCCACAGCTCTATGTCAGGGGTCTGAGCGATCCACAGCGGGATATCGCTTACTGCCACGGGCAGAGCCGTGACTTACAGCCGGGGAGCCCCATCCGCCTGCCGTGCCCTTCCCGACGCTTCGGCGGAGCCCTGCCCGCAGCACGGGGGAGGGACGGTGTCTCGGAAACCCGCAGTGCCGCCGCTCCCGGGCCCCGCCGCGGAGCCGCACCCCCTGCCCCGCTTCCCCGCGCTCACCTGCACCTGCTGGCGGCAGTGGAGCCGCCTCGCCGCTCCCCACGAGCGGCCACAGAAGAAGGACGAGCCCGAGCAGGTGTCGCGGGCCGAGGAGCCGCGGGCCACCGCCCCCCCGCCGCGCGGCGCTCCCGCCGAGCCCCCCGCGCTGCCGCATGCCGTCCGCTCCCGGACCGAGGCCCGGCGCCGAACGAGGGGCTCGAGCTTCTCAGCGCCTCTGGGGAGCCCCCGCGGCAGTCGCCGCAGCCCGGCTCCGCGGCATCGACCCCGCCGCCTCTCCTCTCACAGAGCCCCACCGGCCCCCGCTACCGCCGCCGCCGCCATCTTCCGGGCTACCTGACCGCCACGGGGCGGGGCAGGCCGCTGATTGACAGACAGACGCACCAATCAAACCGCGCCTCACGCTCAGGAGGCGGCTCCACTAGCTGGGACGGGGCTAATTTATGATTGACAGCTATATCAGCCAATCGCTCTGCAGAGGGCGAGCTAGGGAGAGGGAAGGCTGCGGCGCGAGAGCAGCGGCACGCGGTTGCCAATCAAGCCGCGTTCCGACCGGTCGGAGGGGGGCGGGGCATCGCTCGGATTGACGGCTCCCTCCGCCAACCGGCTGGCGAGGCGGGGGAGGCGGGGCTTGGTCGAGCCAGCTCGCCGGACTCGATGGCTCGGTGAGAGCAGCGCCCCCTGGCGGCGTAGTGTCCCCTCAGGGCCGGTCCGGGCGTGGAGCCCCCTCAGAGCTGCCCCGGGACAGCCTCGCCCAGCGGGAGCGCGGAGCCCCGGCCATCCCTCGGGATCAGCCGTGCGGGAGCGCGGAGCCCCGGCCATCCCTCGGGATGAACGCGGCCTATTCCTGCTGCTCTGCGGAGCCGGACGAGTCCCGTGTTTAGACTCTGGGATGGGCACACCACCCTCCCTCTGCAGCCCGGGCGCTTCCAAGACTGGAGGTGACCTTGTTAGATGATGGATACCAGCAGGATTTAGAAATAAAGATTATTCTCGTTTAGGTCTGTAATTCTGCTGAATTTTGAGTACATGAAAATGAGGTGTCAGCTCTAAGCGGCATAAATGGAAGTGTTAATCCTAAGGAATCAGGGGCTCTTCTGCAGTGAGGAAACAGGGAAATACCATATGACTAACAAACTAGATTTCCGTTTTCCAAATAATTTAACAAAAAGGCTAATTATGGCAAAATTATGTAATGACTTCGGGAGCACAGATTGTCTAAAGAAATGTACAATGAGTGCACCCCTTGGGAATACATGAAAGGAACGTTTTGTGTTCAAAGTAGTGTTTGGAACATGGTGTCCAGGAAGACAAAACAAACTTAAATCCCCTCTGTCCCTCTGAATTTTTTCTACTGTAGGGATATAATTGAATCAAACTACTCCTACCAAGTGTGTGTCTAACCCCAGTCTGCTATCCTCTGTCTAGTTGAAGACACTAATTGAGTTACCAAATGACCCATATTTTTGAAATGTTCTAATTAGTTTTCCTTCCAAAGGAAATATTTTACTTGAATAATAAAATTGAATACAATCTCCCCTTTTGTTGCTTTAGTAAATTATTACTAATTCATTACGCTGTTTATAATTAATTACTTTTTAAAAGTACTCCCAGAATATTGTTTGCCTGGCTGTCTATGGATTTCATAGATGCAAAATGAAACCACTTCCCTTTAAAATTAGTGATATGTTGCATACAATATATAATATTCATGTGCAAACAACCACCATCTCCAATTAAATAGCTCATTGCTGTTGTAATACTGGTGCTGGTGATGACAAAGCTGTGTCTTTTTCTGTATGTACTGTAAGTATCCCGTGCAAACATCAAGGTTAGTCCTTTATCTGTCTCTATCCTATCTCTCTCCCATGAGCATGGACATCAGAGCTGGGATCCCTGGGCATGAGTGTGGCTCCTTGTAGCTGAGGTTAGAGCCACGCTTTGTAATGATGGCTATTCAAACAACACCGTGTTTCTGTGGTGTGAGACAGGCAGATCTGCTGTCCTGATCTCTGCAGTGCCTTGGGTCTGAGCTACTTCTGCACTCTGTCCCTGACCTCGTGCAAATTCCTCACGGAAAAAATGTTGAGACTGATAGCAACTGCAGACATGAAGTTTAAACCTTCCTTTGTAGCCTTCCAGCAGGTCTACAATGCAAGGGCGTTCTAATTTGACTACTGAAAACAATTCATTGCATCTCAGCACAGCAGGCTGCTTCATTTCCCAACATACCCTATCATAATTGAATGCTGGGCCTTTGATGTAATTTTCTGATAAAACATCATGGTGTAATATCATCTGGGACATAATGGCAGCATATCATTACAAGGACTTGTTAGAGCACTATTCTAAAATGACAGGACACTTAAGGTTTGCTGTGAATTAGTCACTGGTAGAAGCTGAATAGCCAAACCTTCCGATCCTTTGTTCTACACAGTAGTCACAGTTTACTCCCTATCTTCAAATACACCATGAACATAAAAAAAAACCAAAAAGGCAAAGCCTCATTTCCTATCTCCATCTCAGGAATGTTAGATTCACCCATTTACAATTTCTGCAATTAAACATCTGTGGTAACTACACAAGACTAATGGGATGAGCAACATAATAGTGAGTAATCCAAAAGGTACTTAAAAAGGAAATATATTTACTTAAACAAAACTCTTCCTATACATAAAATGGGACATGTTACCACGTATCACAGCCTCGTGTTTCTTGATTATGCACTGCTATCATGGCCAAATTACCAAAGCTGCTGTTCTGAGTGGGAGGTGTTAAAACCTTTATTTAGAGACAGATAATTAGATCAACTAAAGGACGTTGATAGTTTTATTTTCAGTTGGTTTTCTTCAGTATTTTTATAACATTATTGGTGCAGAAGGAATATTTGTCTAGCAGGCTGAGCAAGTTGCCAGAGGGGTATTAAAGGTCCTCAATGTAACTGTGAATAAAGCCCCAAAATATTCACAATTCATTTACTACAAAACAGCATCACCCAGATCAGGAACCAAGCTGATCACAGGACCCAGCTCTTTATTCCAGATCACTGTTTTAAGCATGAAGATTGGCTCCTCTGTTTATTAATGTTGAGAGACACACTCTGCTCTCCCTCCCTTCAAAAGAATCACATCTCATGCTTTCACATATAGCCTTTCTTTCCCTGTCAGTGTTGTCTTTTTGTATTTAACAAAGTGGTTTGCTTCTCCACCTGACAGAGATGAAATAAATATCACTGGTTTTAACCTTCACCTTCAGTCACCAGTGACCTAATAGTGTTTCTCTATAACTGGAGGCTTCTTTCTCCATTCCAAAGTCTAGCATCCAGAATTTCACATTTCAAGAAAAACTGGCTGAAGAAAACTGCATTTAAAACAGTCAGTAAAAGAAATTTTCTCATTTGTTTCAATTGTTTTCTCTGAGTAGCTATCTGTCATTATAAAATGGGTTTAGGTCAGAACTCTTTGATTTCTTCCCACAAATTATTAAGCTTGGATGTGGAGAAACAAACCTCTGGAATATATGGTGCTACATATTTTCAATTGCTGGTAGAAAATTCAATTTGCATTAATTTTAAAATGTGTTAAATAGAGATCAAACAGCTCTTTTTTCATTCATTCCTTGTAAATCATTAAGTAATTATATTATTCTTGGCAAATATTTAATATTTGGATTTGCATCTGCCACTAACATTCTACAAAATTTAGTGCAGGTTTCATTTCTGTTGACTCAGGAACACCTAGTGGATTCTGATGAGCCTGATTGGGAAGGTTCTACTTACTTTGGCTTCAAACAGGTAGACTTTCAATAAGTTTTAGCATTAAAATAGGAAGGTGGATTATAATTGTAAATGTATCTTATTCAATTAATTTAAATTTACTTATTTACTTTATTAAATTAAATTCATTTCACTTTAGTGAACCATTCTATGGAATCAATGTAGTTAGTCAAAAGAATTAATTTTTGTGAAAGGGAACTTAAATATTCTCTCAAAGAAGTGTAAGTGCCAGCATCAGTATAAATTTATTCTCAACAGAATTCCATCCTGGTTTACAAAAAATAGAGTCAAAAGTGGGTATATTTTTTCCCCACATATTACTCTGATGATGTTGCCATCCAAATTGCCAATTCATGCCAGTTTTGAAGCTGGATTTTATGCCACTGACAACTACATAATGCTGAAATAAAAGATAATCTCTTATTCTGGTGATAAATCTCTAAAGTTTTGTATAGAACCTTCCACCAAAATTGTGAGAGAAATTATATTTGTGTCTGTTCCCTCCACAGGTATAGGAGATTGAATTAATTTCCTTTAACACAAAAAGGAAATGCAAAGTTATGATTTTTGTGTAAAGAAGCTGTTGTAAAACTTTCTCAGCTACATTAGGAATTCCTTCCACCCTCTCCTATTTATTTTTAGCAAACATTAAACTGTGCAGACTATTAAATTTTGCTCCAGATGCAGCAAAGCAGGACTGGATAGAGTGAGAAACCATTTAACCAAATGAATGTCTAATGCAGTCCTGCTCTAAATATACATTGTATGTGTGTCAAGGGGAAAAAAAAAAGCAAACCAGAAAGAACATTCTCACAAACGGACCAAGTAAGAAGCAGGAGATCAAACAACGAGGTTGCAGTTCAGCATCTCCTCATGCAATACTTTCATCAAGGCAAAAGTTGTGGAAGCTGCTCAGCAACTCTCAAGAATTTGTCCTATCTGAGACTACTCAAAAAAGCAAATGTCACCATGTGAGGCACGGGGTGTTTTTACACTGGAGGTGTAGGTGAGAACACCAGCACTTCTGCAGAGGAACACTTCAGCACCACTTCTGCCTAGGTGTAAGGGTTCAGTACAACTGCCTACAGTACAGAGCCAGGCAGTGCCTCTGACAAACAAACCATCTCCAGGCTGCAGAATGCTCCTCTAATTAGCATGTTTAACCAAGTACTTGCTGATGTAAACTGTGCTTATACAGTGCCAAAAAACCCATTATCTGCTTCTAGACCTCTTGAACAGCAGGACTCTCTTCATCACAAATCCTCTCAATAAAGGAAGGCAAACTTTGGAGCACAAGATAAAATATGATTTGTATGTCTCTCTAAATAGGGATTCTAATACTAAATGTTGATGAGTCTTATATGTCACCACTTGAATGTGTCACCTGTTGAAAGACTAAAATTGTTTGGAGTCCTACCAAACAGGGAATTCTTGATCAACCTGTCTATTAAGGTAGTCCTTTCCATTTCCATACTACTTTATACCTAACTTTATAGAAAACAGCCAAGAAAAAGTCTCACACAAGTACTAGTTCTCATTAACACTGAGCAAGCTGAAACTCATAGAAGATTAAAGGACAATTTTTTACATATGCAGGCACTCAACTTTCCTTTTAAATATCCTTAATAACCCAATCCTATGCAACTGCTCTAAAATTAACCCAGAAATTATGTTAGACCACTTCAAGTCTCTCACTGGTTTCCATACTTAGTTGTAGTGAAAGCATAAACAAAAGCTTCAGGCTAAGGACCCCTCTGTGTATGGGGGGAAAGCTCAGCCCGATTTGAAAATAATCTGTAATAGTGACAACAGGAATTTTTAAAAAAAGCACTTGGATCTGGAGGGCAGATCCACAAAAGGATAACAGAACAGAGTAAGGAAGATGCTAACAGAGAGACAATTGGTGTCTCAATGCTTTCAGCTGAAGTGCATGCTTGGAAGAAAAGCACAAGGATCCAAGATTCAGAGGAAGGTGCACCTTTCTTTAAAAGTTCACTTATTAACCAGTTACTTACAAAAACAGACCTAAAATATGTAGCTCATTTTCCTTATCCCTGCAGTCTGAGAGTCCAAAGATCATCCAAGAATCAAAGCCCTTCTATCTTCCACAATTCCTTTATATTTTTAAAAAAGCTAATTCAACAGAAACAGGTTTACAAAATAATTTACATTTTGTAGTCTTAACAGGTGAAGTTGCTTTGCTTGTAGGATTATAAAATACAGACAGATAAAAAGATACTGAGAATTTAAGTAAGGCTCATATTCCCTGTAAATGATTTTCCAACCCAAACATTAACAATTTACTGAGCTCAACTCGCCATGTGGGATATTTTTTCCTGCCCCTAAGATTACAGGAGCATTGTATGTCCTTCTTTCTGCACTATATTGTTTTGGTCATATCCTACAAGGGAGTAGAGCTGCTTTTATGATTGACATTGCTCATGTTTGCCAGGATATGGAGAAATACGTCTCGTAATTTTTACTGATGAACTTTAGGAAAATCCAGGGAATGAGCCCACTTTATACAAGCATGAACTACCTGAGAACAAAAGACATTTTCCAAAATGCTCTCTTCCTTGCTGCTTTTCAGAGCTTTGACCAATGTCAAAAGGTCTAATGTCAGTTATTAAATGTAAATAGTTACAATTTTACTCTCCAGTCCCAGAAACGAAAAATTGGTCCTGATAAAAAAATGCATTTATATTCATGGGGATCTGGTGTTTTCCTTTGATACCTAAGCAATGTAAAAACCAACAAATATACCTTAGTGGGATGTTAATGATATATCAGACAATACAAAATCTAAGTGACTTCTGAAGAGTAGAATTGGTTTGATGACAATTTGCTGACTATACATGAATCTCATGAATCAACCTCTATATACACTGAGTAATCAGGAATCAATGGTAGATGGAAAATGCATTTCATTCTTTATATTTTCAAATGTAAATTATTTGAACATGAAGGAAATTCAGTCTAAAGGTCCAAAACTAATCAAAACCTAGGGGCTGTAGTATTCAGCAGGAGGATCTCTTTCATATCTGTACACAATAAAAAAGGGATGTGGTGTTTCAGTGCTGTGAACTGCAGGAGGTACAGTGACTACCACTGAAAATTGAGAAAAATCATCATAAGAGATTAAACTAGATGTGAAAACAGTTATCAGCACCTTTGCCAAAAGTTTAATTCCTGTGCAAGTGTGTGCTACCAGGGCTAAGTAATTTTGACCATTCAAATGTTTTTAGAACATGGCAGGTGACATACCTACTCCAAGACATTAGAAAATGCTAATGTCACATCTGCTTGGAATTTCCTTTAATGCCAAAGCAGACTAGGAATTTTAAAGATAACAAACCCCCACAACTTTATGTAATAATGTACTGTATAAACATGAAGAATTATTTCCTCTTGGGTTATGGGCATGTGCCATCAGCACTCTGCTGGAAAACTGCCGAACAAGCTGACAACTTCTGAATTACCCTTGTGTGAGCACAGCTCAGGTTATCTATTTATAAAGTCATACCACAGGTGTTGCCTACAGTGAGATGTTGCAATAAGCAGCAGTTAAAGAGCTTTTCTCATTTTGATGTGACCCAGGTGCTCAGTTGTGCCTTATCATTCTTTCTAGTCAGTGCTCTCAATTAGAAATTTGGAGAGCCTGGCATCTGGCACAGGAAGACAACAGAAATGAACATTACTATTTCCCAGGGGTCATGGATTAAACATGGCTTGCACCTGCTCTGCTTACTGCTGAGCTGGTAAAAGCAAGATTATCACTTTTACCCTTTCATTGGTTAAATTTTACAGCTTAATTATCCACCAAAGTATAGACCACTTTTTAATTTGTCCCAAATATAATCTTCATTCCATACAAACCACTAGACATATTTGTTTTTCTTGAAGACATGTCTCAAAATGCTGATTCTCTGAACATAGGTACAGAAAAATTTATTTTTATCAAGCAAATTAACACAACTAACATTACCTTCCTCCACATTAAGTACTCCTGTCATACAAGAAAATATGTCAATGCTCTCTGTGCAAAAATATCAATGTGTGATATCTGATTTTCCTCTGCCTAGATTTGCTTATAGTTGTTGGAGATCAGGACAGTTACAAGAACTTTCCTCTTCACTGGCTGGTCCTACCACTGGCAAAGGACTTGGACACACATCCCTGCTGCATTGTGCTTTTCTCCAGTTGGCAAACACGAGCCTGGCAGCCATCTGTTAACATTCTCCATGCTGATCTAGATTCCCTGCCTGGGCAGACCCACTGCAGAGGAAATACCCACTCTGAGGATTCCTGGTCTCATGTACTATGAGCCTTATCCTGTAGGTGAAGTGCTAATGGGAGAGAAAGTGGAGAAGTGTGCTGGTTTGGCTGGGATAGAGTTAATTTTCATCACAGTAGCTGGTATGGGGCTGTGTTTTATATTTATATTGGAAACAGTGTTGATAACCCAAGATGGTTTTGTTATTGCAGAGCAGAGCTCACAGAGCCAAGGCCTTTTCTGCTCCACACCTCACACAGCAGCCAGGAGGATGGGGGTGCCTAAGGAGCTGGGGAGGGACATGGCCAGGACAGCTGAGCCCCACTGACCCAAGGGATATCCCAGACCACAAGGCTTCATGCTCCATGTTTAAAGGTGGAGGTAGAATAGAGAAAGGGGGACTTTCAGAGTGGTGTCATTTGCTTTCCCAAGTCACTGTTACATTTGATGGAGCTCTGCTTTCCTGGGATGGCTGAACCTGATTGCCCATGGGAAGCAGTGAATTAATTCCTTGTTTTACTGTGCTTGTGATTGTGGATTTTCTTGACCCATTGAACTGCCTTTATCTCATGAGCTTTCTCACTTTAAGCCTTTCAATTCTCTCCCCATCTCATCGGGGATGTGTGAGTGAGGGGCTGTGTGGGGCTGAGTTTCCATCTGGGGTTAAATCACAACAAGAAGGAAGGTCTCTAGAAGCTGTTCACTGCAAGGCAGGAGATCCTGTATGTGCACCATCACCTGCAATGACTCCTACAGAGATCTGAACAGCACCAGTTCCAGCCTGAGCCCAGGCTCACCTCTGCCTGCTCTGGTGCTGTGGCACTTATGCAGGTGGCTCAATTAATTCACACAGTTCTCCTTACAGAGCAAACTCTGAGTGAGAAACACACAGGAGCTCTGCTACAGATTGGTTTAATGTCCCAAGTGCTCACCAAGGGATATTGTTTCCCATGTGTGCTCTTAACTTCTTTTCTGCTCTTTCTTGTCCTTGTCTGGAATACACTTTGTCCACTACTGAGAAATTCAGTGCCTTTCCAGATGGCTCTGGTTATTTTCTTCCCTTGAGCAGAGTTTTGTGCTGCTGTATAGAACTGCATGACATTACAGAATATGAGAGGAAGTATGTTTAGTACTGTACAATGAAAACACAGTGCTCAGCCCACTGTTAGAGGCAAAAATCTAAATAGGACATAGATACGAAGGTCACCATTTGGAACACAGCATGTACATAATAACTTAGGGATTTGCTGACCCTATGATGAAGGAATCCTGCATTTAATGATTTCTAGGTATAGATATATCATTTACATAGAGAAAGAATATTCATTGGTTCAGAGGACCAATAAATCAGTTACTGTACACTGAAAATGGATTGACAGCAAACACTAAACCAGTTATGTTTTGTTTTATTGCTACTGCACAACAAGCAATTAACATAAAAGCACTTGTGATAATTACAAATTAAAATATGCAATTGGTCATGCATTTTGTGTCTATGCAATTTTGAGTCTAATTTATCATCTGGCCTGGGAACAGCTATCATATATAGCCACATTTATTTACAGAAAGAGACTCTTACACTGCAACTGATTGCTTTGTGCAGTGATTTTAGCATAAGGAGACACATTCAAACGGATTTGAAGTAGAAAAGTCATTCCTGTGTTCTCTGTCTAATGCATTATTATTGATAGGCTTTTGCTTTTTGCTGCATGGAACAATATCAGGCAGAAGAACTCAGGCTCCTTCCTGATCTTAAAAAAATAGAAATTACTGAAGAAGGATAAAACAGGATTGCATAGATAGATTTGCACGTGACAGACATACAAGTTTAAGAATGCATACAAAATTCCTAATGAAACAATGTCTACATTAGTGCTACAAATTCTGTAAGCCCTTAAGCTGCCAGAAGAATCACTCATTGACTCTGCCCTTTGTTTAGATGCTACAGACTTCAGCAGCAGTTCCAGCCATTCATAGAGGGAAGGATCAGCCCCTGAGAGACTGATAAGATATTGCAGAGATTACTAGAAAAGAAGAAATACACCCACTTAAAAAGAACATGGAAGAAAATAGTGCCTTTCAAATGAAGCTACAAGAAGCAAAAATCAGAATCTCTGGCTATGTTTAGAAGCACAACATGATCCTATTTACACAAGGGCCTCAACTCAAGTAAGTTCAGGAAACTCCCATTCCCAAAACTAGGAAAAGAAAATGTAACTTGCATTCACTTAAGACTCCTTTCAGGCTTGCTCATCTTTCATTATACAGTTCTGCAGATAATTAGTTCCTAACTGAGAAATTAAAGATGAAGCATACTAAGAGTGAAATAAACACAGTATGGGAATGAGATGAGAACCTAAGGAAAATTTCATATCACGTTTCCTGAAAGTGAGCTGCTGTCAGAAAGATGATCATGACTGCATGAACAAGCCCCCTAGTTATTCCAAGCAACATAGCTTTCAACAGCCTTTGATACACATAATGACAGCTTTGCAGAATTAAAGCTTAATTTGGGGTGAATAGAATTCTTCCTTAATTTTTCTCTCCACAGACTCTGATGCAATTCCCTTGACACTGCTGCTTATAAAGCCATGTAGGACAAGTTAAAGTAGTTAATAACAAATATGTGTGGACCACAAGGTTCTTTCCCCCACTGCCTGCAGTATCCTGTGCATAATTTTACATAGAATCAATTGACTCTTGTTAAAAATACTACATGGTTCACGTTATAAGAGGTTGGAATTCTTGATTTTACATAAATATACCTTACAGCTTTAAGAAGATAATTGCTGCAAGTCAGAACTTTATGTAGCTTTCAGAAATGAGAACGGGATCTAGGTCAAAACTGAAGCTTTAAATAAATACTATAAATAAATTGAAGTCTAGACTGTCTAGTTCTGTAAACAGGAAAGATTGTTCTATATTTTCAGTGACATGTAGTTCATATTATAATACAGTTTGGAACAAAGAAGTGTGTGATCACTCATAAAACTCATTTTCCTTAAATGCTAATGAATCTGTGGTGAACTAAAAAACAGGCAAAGATGCTGGGACCTTCCTTTCTGCTCAACCCTGAAGCAATCATGGAAACTCACATTGTGCATCTTCAGGTTACAGAATGAGATTTGAGGTATTAGATAAGGCTTCTCTATCCCACAAGCCAAATATGTCTTTGCACTTTGATTCTGCAGTCAGAACTTCAGCCCAATGCTGACTCATGTGCATCTTACAGGATCACAGCCCTGATTTGGAAATACTGCCTCGGCAGTCAGAAGGAGAGTTTCCATTGCAAAGTTCATTTTATCAGAAAACCAATGTGAATATAAGGCTTTGGAAAGAGCTGGATTGATGCTGCAGACTACCACAAGCTGAAATAGTAATTGCCTTGACTGTAGGGGCACCAAAACAAAATGCTTTTCTAATCCAATCAGTCAGCCTGAATTGGACCTGGGACATATATTGGCAGTTAGATACTATTAAAATACTGCTGGTATTAATTACAGTATCATGAATTCTGTCGTATCCTTGCCATCTCTATTAAGCTGTCACACATACTGCTGCATGTGCAAAATGCCCCCTGAGCTGGAGCTGAAAGATGATGTTCAGAAACAGAGCACACGTTTGCCCAATTTTCTTCATCAGTGTTTAATTTTGGTACTCTTTGCAGTGACACTCTGCCTAAGAGCTGAAATCATGGACAAAATCCTATTTACACAATGGGGTTTCCAGCCCAAGTAGCATTATACAGACTGCATGGAATTTCTGCTATGAATCACACAAGCTGAACTCTTTCACCACTTTTAGGTAAGACTCCTGTTCACTCTTCATCCTAAAACTGTTGCCACAAGATCAAGTGCTTATTTCAGCAGCCACTTCCCATGTGTAGTTCTTCCCCCAGGTGAAGCAACCTCCTGTCTCAGCCACCTTTCAGCACAGGCAAGCAAAAAGAACTCTTAGAGAAGTAGATGCCTCGCCAAGATGACAAGAAATTTCAGATTGTTTCCTGACACTCTGCTGGTGGGAAGAAGGCCTCTACACATTGTTACCAGTGGGCCAAAAATTCTTTGCCAACCATTATGTCTTTCTAGAAGCTACTGCACGGGTGGTATGATTTTAAACCATATTGTTCTTTTGCAGTAATCAATCCTCAAACTCCTTTAAAGATATATAACATATATATATGTGACCAAATATCTCTTTAAAAAATGTTCTGAGCATCAAGCAGCCCACAGAAATACTAGAGGGATATTTCAATACTGAAATTGCTGTTCCAGTCTTCTCTATTGAGAAATTACTGCCTATTACCCTCTGAGAACTATTAATTAAGACCTGCTAAAGCATTTTGCAGATACAATATGCCAGGTAAATGCCAATCATTTCTGTAACATACTACAGTGGAAAGGTATGAGAACAGCAATAAGGAAGCAAAATCAAAAAATGGTACCAGATAACAGGAGAACTATTATATCTGAATTAATAATGTTGCAGTTAAAGAACTGTTCATGCTACATGGAGAAATGCAGAAGTTCTGACCAGAGCTGCTAAACTCTGGTATAAACACTGTGAAACTGCTGGCACTTTGAAGAGAACTGGGCTACTTCTGATCTCATGGAATGGTTCAAAGATTAATCAGATACAAACTTTACTCTTTCTCAAACTATCCAAACCTTGTGCTGCTGTCCTTCTGTCTAATTTAATTTTATATCTCTGAAAAATTAAGGATGATGCATTGCAGCCAGTGGTAATGGGTGAAAGGGAGAGTATTCCTTGAGCTGCACAGCCTAAGTCTCATCCTCGTGTAGGAGACAAGAACTGCTTTGCCTCCAGGCTGCAGCCACAATGCGTGCTGCCCTTAGCTATTATCTAATCTAGAAATTCACAATATTTACTTTCTGAAAACAATTGCTCCTGAGCCTATGATGGCAATTCTTCACTGTGCAAACATTTGGAAAATGTTTAGCATCATCCATATCTGTCTGGAGGCACTCCCAGCCACAGCAACTGGGTGTGTGCAGACACGAGTGACTGGGGCCAAAAGAACTCCAGCAATGTTGTTTCTCAACAAGTCCTCTATTGATATTGCAGTCAGAGCCAAGAAGTAAATCTCTGGTGGATTCAAGGGATCAGATATGTAGGAGCATATTTCTCCCCTGGCTCTGCTGAAATTTATAACCTCAGTGAATGGCTTTGTGATGTGGCTAAAATAATTTATCTGAAGAACAAGTAAGATATGCAGATTAGCCGAAGTAAATCTCTCCATAGGAAGTGATCTGTGACTAGTCTAATTGGCTGTGAATTCCAGAAAAATACTGTAGATACCATATCCACAGGGGAACAAATAAATAAGCACAAAAACCAGTGTTTCTGTACTCTTTCTTCATATTAATACTTCCCTAACACAATCCTGAGAGGGTAGTCAGGACCTGAGGACCTGTGGAGTCAGGGTGTTCACACAGGCAGGTAAGATATCAAATGTCTATTTTCAGATCATCTTTGATTGTGAAAAGTGTTTGGTTACCATCTGGGCATGGCAGGGCACAGCCTCCCCCTGGGCCTCACACAGGACATGCCCTGTCTCCCTTGAAAATTGTCTTGCACAGAATGGCAATGTCAAAGGCAAGGTGAGGTATCAGAAGCTCATCAGCAACCCTGCTGGAGCATAGAGAGGTCTTCTGCATTTCTGCTGAGCACAGAATATTCCCACTAATGCACTATGTAGAGAGTTTGTTAGGGAAGACAGAAATGAGAGCAGAGGGAGGATGTCACTGAATGTTGAGGAAATGGCTGAATGTAAAGAAATCTTGATAGCACTGACCAAACAGATTCTGTTTGGGTGGAAAGGATTTGGACTAGAGATGACAAAAACTGCCCCAGCAGGATAGTGCTGAGGATCTTTTACATCCTCCTTCCTCTATTTAAACCTGAATATAAATTATTTGAGATATAAAATTACAGGAAAGTAGTAACTGCAATTCCATGTTTAGGGTAGACTTTAACGTCCCAGACCTAAAGCAGAAAATTAAGGCCACCAATAATAGCAGAACTCCATCAAAGACACAGGGATGGTATATGGTGGTTTTCTTTAATAATAAATCAGCTAACAAGAGATGGTGTTGCTTGAGAATAAGCAACGATCCTTTGCTTTGACATTAGGCTAATAACAGATGGGAATGACATATAAAGGAAGCAATAGTATAACAGAAATTACAAGTCTTAGGAGAAACAGAGTATATTTCTTCATGCAAAAAACTATTGAGGAATACATTCAATCTCCTCCCTAGCATACTGAAATAACTGGTATATGAATTTACAAGTAAAAGCAGCTAGTGTTTAATGAATTTCAATGAAAGCTTGCCTAGGACTTCAGCATAGCAAATACAATGTTTATATTCTGAAATTTATTCTTAGAAAGTATACATATTCTAAAATGTATTTTAAAAATTCAGTATAATGCCATATCTTAGAACAAATTAATTGTGGGGAGGTAAACAGAATGTGAGAAAGCATACATGGCTTACCAAAGCAGAGGATATCAGACTGAGCTGGTGTATCTTGAGTAATCTAATTGTCTCTCTGCAGTGAAATAATGCAGTGAACTCAGTCTATTGAAGTTCAAACAGATCATTTGATACAGTGCTCTGCAGTGGAGGTGAAAGTGGAGGTGATAGGGATTAATATATAAAACAATGTGAAGAAGGAGCAACAGGTTATAATAAAAAAGGAGTTACAAGAATGGAGCAAATTACCCAATGGTGTTCCTCAGAGATCACTCTTTGGAGCAATACTGTATAATCCACACTTCCATGAACTAGGAATATAATCAGGCCCAGCCTCAAAAATTGAGCATGTGATAAAAAGCTAGAGTGTACTGGCAATCCTGAGGAGGACCAGATCACCACACTGGAATTAGATGACCTTCTTGCCTGCAGTGATAGAAATTTAATAATGTGAACTGCAAAGTCATGTTCTTGGGATTCATCAGCTGGAAGCAACAGAGAAGGAAAAAGATCCGAGTGTTCTGAAAGACTGACAGCGTGCCAAATCTGCCAGTACAACACAGCTGTGGAAACAGATAATGTAGTGTTCAGATGGGTTAGGTGAGATTTTTAGCAGAGAAGGAAATATTGGCACTTTTAGACAAGGCACTGGTAAGATTTAGTGTGAAATATTTATACAGTTCCTGTCAACAGTGTTGAAAAAGATTAACTTAAACTGGAATCAGTGCAGACTGGCTATTAGAGCAATTACAGAATTAGCAGTTTTAGAGAGAGATAAAAAGAACATGACTTCTTCAGTGTGACAGTGGAGGAACAATATGCAAGTCTTTTATAAATAGATCTATGCAAGTCCTTTATAAATAGATCTTATGATAAATAGAGTGGGAAAAGAACTTAGTTAAAGGTTAATGTGACTGTGAGATAAATTTTTATAATGTGATCAACAGCATGTTTAGACTGAAAACGATAGAAAACACTTCTAGCTATTGAAGGAGATCACACACTTGCATGGTCTTTCAAAGGGAGCAGTAAGGGCAAAGAACCTAAACAGTCTTAATATGGAACTTGATATTCCCACAGAATAGTTGCATAACTAAGAAAATGAGTCTATGGACAATCAGTGTTTGGGATTTACCAAGAGAGGCTTGAAATAAGACTAGATCTCTCTTGCTCTGTATTTCTTGTGTGTGGATCCCACACTTCAGTTAGTTTTGTGATTGCTAAAGTGTTCCACCAGCAAGGGACCAGCAGGCTCTTCCCAGCACTTCCTCATTGCTGCACAAGTTAGTTTCTGACATTTTTTTCACATTTCTTTGGAACACTTGGCCAGTTACTCAATTTCACCTCCCAAAAAATTAAATCTGCCTGGGAAGTGCAGAGTACATTGGATGAAACATCACCAAATGATGTATTTCTCTTCCCAAGCAGCTGGGATTTGCACCTGAGTGCACTGATTGTAGGATTTGTGTAGGTGTGTAGATGGACCAGCTCCTCCTCTGCAGGCCCCTTCTGCAGCACTTCAACACCTAATAGTGCAGTGTGGCTCTCCCTTTTCAAACATAATGCACTCTGTTCCATTGCCCAAACTAATCATTGGATGACATTTTCTTCTCTACAATCTTACAGTTGAATCTTCATTTCTCAAGTGCCAGTTTTCTCCATTCTTGCTTATATTGTATAAATCTGGAGTAACTGTCCTGTAGGCTGACCCTTGCTAACCGAAATTAAGCATAGGTTACAGATGACTGGAGAATCCAAGAACTTGGATTGCTTATTATGTTCTTCTCAAATACCCTTTACTTCCTAAGACTTCTACTCAGCATTCTACTGGTCAGTCCCCATTCTCTGAGTTATTGATTCTGCTCTTTTATCACAGTATGGAATGTGATAAAAGTATGGAAAGAACTCCTGCTGTGATGCTGTGGAAATTCAAGGACACCTTTTCTGCACCTGCCAAGGGTGACTCTGAAATACTGCAGGGTGGCTGTATTATTTCTTTCTCTGCATTTATCATCTGCCCCACCCTATGCTATGAAGAAAGAAAGCCAGAGTAGTTACATAACATGTTCTCAACAGGAAGCCAAATAATTGCTAATGTTGTATTTATTTGTTTCCATGTCAAACTGAAAAAAACCCCAAATCTCATATCCCACTGTGAACTACCTGGCTAAATGTAATTCTTTCTTTTATGTCTGAGAAATACCTACAACATCTCAAACATTTGTGGAAACAGTAACAGTAGCAACAACACATGTGCCATGGTTTGATCTCACCCTTTTTTGCTGCTTTTTAGCCCTTTCCCAATGATATAAAAATTTGACTCTGGGGCTCTCACACAGCCTACTTAGGTTTTCCACCACATGAAATATTTTCTTATTTTTCTGGACTTTTGAACATGAAATTGGTATGAATAATTCTGATTTAATCACAAAATCCTGTGTAATTTGTAGCCTGTCAGGATAAGGTTGCTTTTTCTCTTAAAATGAGCATAATTCCAATAAGCCCTGCTGGTGCACTTTAGGCAGCACACACTTTCTGACAGGTTTTGTGCTCTCCTCTGAAATGTGCAACAATCCTTGACCAGAGTCAGTCACTGTGCTCTTCAGTAAATGCTGAACTCCTGTGTCCCAGTGAATATGTCACTGCAGGATATTTCAAATCCCAAAGAACTGCTTTGTTTGAAATTAGGTTCTTCATTCTTTTGAGGATCCAATGTTTGTCTACATAATGGGAGGCATCTAGGGTTTAGCATGGGTGATATGATTCAGGTACTGATACCAATGGGAGCTTTTCACTGCATGTTGAGAAAACCAAGACTATGGGGAAAAATCTTTCTGAAAAACTGAACCTCCACTACAGAAAAATGCACTAGGGAAGATGGCAGTGGAATGAAGGATCACATACAGGACACCCTGGCAGGCTGGAAGGAGTCTGGGTTATGTCAGAGCAGCTTTGTGCTCACCTGAGGGAGCCAGAGGAGTTAAAGACAGAGGTGACGCAAAATTGCAGAGCAGCTGGAATGGGCAGCCCTGGAAGCTTCCTTGACTTTGCTACTGCTATTTTGTCCCTCGATTTTTGCACTGCAAAGCAGAATGTAGTGTCCTAACAACAAATCCTTGTATCCATTCTCCTGGCTAACTCAGCAGTGTAAGAGGGGCAGCTTTTTCCATAAAATACGATTTACGAATGTTCTTAGAGGCTCGATGTTTTTACCGGCTTCCGACCTCAGCTTGTCTGTGCCACTCGCACGCAGAGCCTGGCGGCTGCCGAGTGTTCCGCGGGAAGCCAGAGCCCAACACCTGATCCCCAGGCCTGATCCCGCTGCTTCCCAGCCCCACGGACGACCCAGCCATCCTCGGTTCCCAAAGCGCCCGAGCCGCGGCCCCAGCACGGCAGGCGCGAGGTGGCGCTCAGCAGCCTCCCTGCGCAGGGAGCGGGAATTCGGGAATTGCGGCGGCGTGCGGGGCTCGCATCCCGCATCGGCATCAGGGATCCACATGCCCAGCGCCGGCATCAGGGATCCGCATGCCCAGCGCCGGGATGAGGGGATGCGCATTCCCAGCATCGGGATGTGGAATCGTGCATTCCCAGCGGCGGGATGTGGGGCTGGCCACTCCGAAGGGATGCGGAGCTAGGCTGGGGACAGAGGCCAGACAGAGGCCGGGAGCCAAGCTGGGAAAGGCCTGCATGCTCTTAGTCCTTGAGTGAGTGTTTTCTACATCAATGCAAATCTTCCACGTCTAAAGGCTTTAGATTTTAAGAAGTCTTACAAAGTGTAACAAACATATTAGGGAAACATAGTAAGAGAAAGAAACCTGGGGAAGTCAAGAGACATCTTAACACAGTGATGTCAATCCTGCCAGAGCTTCTAAGTCAGTGTTTGCAGGGTACCAGCCTTGTCCTGTTCATCCTGCCGGGCTCAGACACTAGCAGCTGAAAGGAGAAAGGCAAAATCACCTCCGATATAAAGTACACAACAAGATCGTGTTCACCTTTTCACTCTCGTTATTTTTCTGTCTTTTTGTCATTCCCTGCCCCCTGCCTATTTATTTCTCTTCAGTCTCCATTCTCTGCTTTGGCTATACTCAGAAAGCACAAAGGAAAAGGACTCAATAAGTAAAGCCCTGACTGACAAGTCCAATATCTTCATCTCCCCATCTTTGCCACCATGACTGCAGCAGGGCCCCACTGCAGCATGCAGTTCATGGATCACCTGTCCTTCCCTGCAGCCTGAAAAACAGCATTTTTTTGAAGAAGACTGATCACAGTGCAACATTTTCCCAAACCAGTTCTTTATTATGATTACTCCCTCCATTAACTTCCCTTTGTCCTGTGCAAGCAGGCCAAGCCATGTATGCTTCAGTCACAATCATGGCCACATGCACCACATGCAACATGTGCTACCTGTGCTGGTACCAGCTGGGCAAGATGAGGTATCTGTATTTATTTATATTGTACTTCATCTTGGAACAGGTGGTCTCCCTGATTTCTTGGCATCACCAGCATGTGTGAGGCCCATTCTTTCATGCACTGACGTTTATGGCTGCTATAGATGTATGACTTATCCCTGGGTAATGCCAACTAAAACAAAATTATGTTTATGCATAAGAACTGCTTTATTTTTCAGGCATCCAGCTTTAGTGCAGGCAGTTAAAAAATGCTTTCCCATCTTTTCTCCTTAATACCTTGTCAAAATTTGATTAGTGCATTATCCCTTCTATTCTAGTAGGACCAGCCTTTAAGCAACAGAATTCACTCTTCCATCCTATTCTTGTGACATTTCCTCTTAGGTAAATCTTGCCTGCTCCAAGAAAAATAATCTAATCTGCAAGGCCTGGCTGTCAAGTAGGTGCAGAATTCAATGAGTTTGCACACAGTTAGCGCAGATGAGTTTCATGGTTGTTGACTCTTGCATACCAAGAATGTGTCACAGATGCAAGGTGCATATTTGGGATTAATAAAAGTTCACTGCCACTGCTCTGCATCACCCTCCAGAGCACCACAGCAGCACCAAAGTCATTACAAAGCCTTGGATGGCACTGTGTCACTCAGCCTTGGTGACAGCTTTTAGCCACTGCTGAATAGCTCAGCTGAGCTGGAGGAGACAGTGTTTATCCTTCTGCTTTGGTTTTAGAGACATTTGTCCAGTTTGATCCCCGTACTGCTCCATCGATGACTTCCAAAATACAGCACTACTTTGACTTACCAGTACTTGTAGTACTTACTTACTAATTGTAAGAGCAGAATGCTCCACAGATGACTGCTCCAAGAGCATAGCTAAGTTACATCTCATCCAAAAGTGAAATACTGTGCCTCTTAAAAACAAAAAGTGGGAAGACTTCAGTTCCGGCCCTGCTGCTTCAGTCACTTGGGAACAAATAATGAACCTTTAAACATCACTCAGAGATCACAGAGATGAACTCCCACATTCATGATGACTTATCATCTTTTGAGTTGTCCTTTTGTCAATCCAAACAATCCAAGTGGTTAATAAATCCCAGCAGTCTCACAGAGGCCTGCTGAACACTCACAGGTCAGCGCTGTCTCTCACAGTGGGGGAAGATGTGCTCACTTTGCCATTGCTAGTTCAGCTTTGGGAGGTCCATGAGCCATAAACAGCTACTACTAATTACAATTAGGCTCCAGATCTTCACCTACCAAATATAAATCTGCAATGTGTTTGTATGTTTGTGTCTGATTTAGAAGAGTCACAGTATGAAAAACCGAAGTGCAGAATTGCTGATAGGCTGATTAGCAACAGCCCAAATCTGCATGATCTTTACCCACATTTTTGCACTGGCTTAGTCTGTAACATTACTTAAAGCATTCCCCATTCCTCACACTAATCTGACTTATTTACATACTTATTCTTGCACTGTTTCAAATCCTACTACAAGATCTACCTCCCAGAGACTGGATGTGGATTTGAAAAAAAAAATGTAAAACCAGAACCAAATAGGAGATTCATTTTAGAATTGAACCTCCCTGTCCTTCTCACATAAAGTACTCTTATTCTATGCCATATAAAATTAGCTGTTGGGGAGCTGTGTAAAAACCAGAAAGCTTTACATTTCTTACTTTTCTAGAAAAAAGGCAAAATAGAAATTATTCTTTGACTACTCTCTGTCTAAAGCTTGAGGGCTGTTTTAAAGGAAATTTATTAAAAAATGTAATTTCCTTTAAACACCAAAGGCCTTTATTTCATGAGTCTTTCCTGTTACATAGTTCACAGAAAGTCACATATCAGGTTTTCCCAGTGAAACACGCTTAAAGAACAAAATCATTACCATAGGTGGGGATTTTTTAAATAATTATTGAGACTGTAACAACTAATACATTTGATTAGCAGCAGCAAAGCAATGACTGGCCTTTTCCTTAAAAAGGCAGTGCCTTGTCCCATCTCCTGGACAGAAGGTGGCTGACCAGGATGTTGGGTTTTGCAGCCAGGCCATCCCAGGCAGCCACACACTGGAGTTCCAGTGGTGAGGATCTGGTGTGCAGGGTTGTGACAAAAAGGTAGCAGAGTTCAGACCCAACCCTGGCTCTAACCCTGGCTCCAGTAGGGATTTGTGAGGTGAAACACTGGGCTTTAGCCCCCCCCAAATAAGTACCTTTTCCCCAGCTTTGCCCACAGTTTCTCTGGTCCCCCTGGGGTCACATCAGTGCACAGCAAGGGAGGGTTAATGAAGCCCAGTGTCAGCATGTCACCGTGGGCCTCAGCACGGGGATCTGGTGGCTGCACCGAAGAATGAGTCATTTTAAAAGAATGTAGGTATCAAAATGCAGGCAGTTCTCCAGCTACATACAAGTTGGACTATCTGTTTCTTGCTGATACAAATTTTCACACACTAGGGGGGAAAAGTGCTGGTTTCATGCATCACTTTGCACTGGATTGTGTCCAGTTGCTTTACTTATCATTACGCAACTGAACCCAGGGCAATTCAACACCCAAGACAAAATTAGAAATATATAAACATATTTGCACTGTTTCTTTGCTCTCCATAACAATATTTGTTTCTCTCCTCAACCCCAGATGAACTGCACAGAACAAAATGAAGTACAGAAAAAATCCCCGTAATGTTATTTTTCTGAATTGAGTAGTTTGCCATTTATTATTGGCTTGCATAGCAGATCAGATGGGACTATTTCAGTTTAAAATAAAACTACCATCTTGATAGCTGAGAAAATTCATACATGGACCAAATCTACCATAAGGCAGCCCTTAATCAGGGAAAAGCCGAAACTTTCTCAATATAGGGATAAGCAAAAACTCATGACCAGTGTGACTCAAATTCTGTTTTTACCAAACTGAAGAACTCACAGAAAAGCTAAAAGCTAAACGAAACCAAACCAAACCAAAACAAAAACACCCTGACAACAAAACCAAGTAGCCTGTATTCCAGTACAATTTTTCATCTCCAGAAATCATTAATAGTAACTGTGGAGTTCATACAAACCTTTCATCCATTAAAGAGATTAGCCAAGTTTTTGCTTATGGGGCAACAACATCTTAAATGATATATAGGAACCCTTTGTGATGCATTTACACTGAGTAGGATCTAATTCTTAGAATCATCTGTCTTGCAGTGAAGCAGTTTGTAGCACAAGAATCTGTTCAACATACACTGAGACAATATCAACAATTTTTCCTTTCAGCTTTGACCTTTTTCTTTCACCCTTTTTAAAGAACAAAGCCTATCACTTAAATGCCTGTGGGAAACTGCACAGGGAGGTACTGGCACAAAGCACACAATAAATATCAACTGTGCAGGGCTACAGGGAGACTCAACATCAATGTCAGAATTAGAATTCAGATAGTCCATCCGAGGTTTTGCATTTCTCTCTCTGATAAGCACAAACAATTTACATACAAAGAGAGATGTTCTCTGGAGGCAGAACTACAGAGGTACAGGAGTGGAGTCCAGTCCTGTGCTTCCTCTTGATCCCTACCAGGATAGGTCCTTACTCCTAAACTCAACCATGTGATCTACTCAGCAAATACCTGCAACCATACCTGGGTATCCTGCATCCACTGCTGCCTGAAGAGTCTGTTTCCTCTTTCTACTGACAATTACCATCTTTCTTTGACCATGTGTAGAAATGTTCCTCTTTTGACTGGGAAGTAAATTTAAGAATATGGCTGATAATAACCACATCACCTTAAGACAAACTTCCATGTGTTTTGACAATAGTCACAAAGTATACTAAGATGGCTATAACCATGATGAGGTACAGGATGAAAAATTTACAGATCTTGGTAAAAACAAGGATACTACTTATTTTTCAATTAAAGTAGTAGAGAAACAAAGAAAGATTCAATTCATTCTAATGACCCACAGCCTCTGTAGCTATCAGATCAACCTTGTTAAGCAATTTCCAAATGTCAATTATAATTTTAATGGGAAACATGTCTTATTGTGTTCCAGATCATGTTGGCATTCAAGTCAATGGGAATTTTGCCATTAACATCAATGGAAACAGGAAGCCTCATATAGTAGGCAGTCATAAATTTCAGATATTTGTCCCTATAATTTATAAGTGATGGTGTTGCTTGCAAACTAAATCTTACTTCAGTCCTGTAGAAACCCATGGAATTCCTTTCTTTTGGATCCAGGAACACTGTGCTATCTGTGTATTGTATTCATTCCTGTCAGGAAAGTTAATTTCATTCTGCAATCTGCTCTCCAGACAACAGAGGAATGACAGCAGCAGTTTCTGAAAGAGCTGTGTCCCCATCAGCCACAGGGATGGGTACTGTGCTGCATGAGGAATAGGACACAGGCACATGGCAGGTCCCAGACTATGGGGGTACCCAGGGTGAGATGTGCTGAGATTTCAGCTTGATTCATTTGCCCAGAAATCTCCTTCTGATCAGAGAGACTCCTCAATGCAGAATAAAATCACCAGAGCAATTCTCTGAGCATCCTCTTCTTAAAAAGCTATAAATACAAAAACCATAAAGTCAAGTCTGACATACCACACACATACAGAGCCTGTCTTTCCATGCACAGGGGAAAAATATATTTTTCTTTGCTTTTCATTATAAAATCTTTGAGTTTCTTAGCATTGGGATCGTGGCCTCTTAACTTTTTATTTGTATTTAAATCCTCCCAGCTGAAGAACTTACAGAGAAACAATCTTTTGTATTTGAAAGGTTTTATAATAAGGAAAAGCAAAGAAAAATAACATAAATAGGAGCACATAATAAATTTCAGTGTTGTCATATTTAGTTGTGAAATAAAAACTCCTATTATACAGGCACTTTACCCTAATCAAAACACATTGAGAGAGTGGTTCCACAATCTGTATTCATTAAATTCCCACTCACTCCTTACCAGAGCTTTCTTTAGAAATTTGCCAAGACCCTTGTTTCCTACAACTTCACAGCTGTAGAATTTACAATCCAATTCACCACTAAGCAAATGTTGCCAGCAGATAATACAGACTATCTCAGAAAGATCTGGAAAGTGCTGCCCAGAACAGAAATAATTATTACCACCAGGGAAAGATTCCTGTTATATGTGATTCCAAGAAATGGACTGTATAGTATTAATTGCAAATATTTAGAAGTTGATAAAATACAGGCAGTCCATTTGTTTGGGGAGGGAACCTAATTTTCAGTGTTAAGAGTCACTTTGCCCAGATTTTTCTTTGTACCAGGAGTTCTACTATGATATTTACAGACAGATTTGTAAAACTCAGCATCTGGCCTGCAGCTCCTTCCAAAACCTAACTCTAGAAGGCTAATGTTATCAGCTCTGAGATAAAGGCAGAAATAGCTCTGTGCTCCAGGCAACATCAGAAAATACGTCCCTTCTCCCAAGCTTGTCAAGATTGCACGTTTTCCCTCGATGAAAAGGAAATCCAAGGCTGCATTTTTAGCAGCACTATGGAGAAAAGACACTAAGTCCCTGAGAGTTAAAAATTGGATGCATTTAAAAAAATACCTTCCATGTATTTACCTCAAAAACATACCTCTTTCCCTAAACAGGCACAATCTGATAAAATTTGAAATCGGTGCGTGGGATGTGATCAACAGGAGAAGTTAGTGAGAATTTGGATTCTGGTGACTCTTTTGGGTACAGAGGCAGAGTGTATTCCCCAAACACAGAACTCAGTGTTTTTGTTAAATATAGCCCTAAACTCTCACTGTGCTTGAAAATACATGTCAGCTTTATCTGCATTGACCAGTCTGTAATTTTACACCCTGTCAGGGATCTGAAAAAACAGTCTTAACACAATATAGGCTGAGAGCCTGTGCTTTTGGAAAACCCTGGGGCTGGAGTAAAATTCACGGTCTTTTTCAATTTTGTACTGTTGCTTTTGCGCCAAGATCACACCACGAGGCTTGTGAGCAGCAGCACAAGCAGAAGTTCTTGCTGCAGGATTATTCAGCTTTGCTGTTATGAGCACAGTGGGAGGAACATCCATGAACCTTAGAAACTAGAATTTAGGGGAGAAAAAAGCATTTATGGGTCATAGAAAGATATCTACTTCATGATTTTGGTGGAGAGACTTTCCAACCAACAAGATGGAACTATTAAGCTTCTTTTGTTTTCTACTGAATTGTTATTAATGAACTGCTCTACAGCAGCAAAAGTAAAGAATATTTGATACATCATCCTTTAATTCAGAGTTTTCTAATACTGATGACAATATCCTTTAAACTAAATGTTCTTCCATATTCAGGTAAACAAGTCTGTTATTCACTAAGTCTGCATGGTTCTCTTAAGAATGGTACTAAAGCCATCATGGGGATTTTGCATCAGCTGAGACACAGGATATTTGATCTAGCAGTTCCTTAGTTGGAATTTCCTCAGTAGCTGAAACAGAGAGGACAAGCTGAATTATCAGATTCATCAGACAACTTAAAATGTTCTAAATTAAGTGGTGGTGTTAAACACATTGATTTTCCTTTGCTAGGCTGGAGTGAATGGAAACAAAGATCATTTTGAAAAGTATTGTTTGAGTCAAATAAATTTGATTTTAAATGGAGTTAACAATAGGTTTTGTATGTCAAGCCTTTTTCACCTGAAAAAATAATCAGGAAAGAGACTACAGAGAAATATCCTGTTTGTTGCTTTAATTGCAAACATTTCTCATCTATAATTCTATGTTTTTTTAATCTCTTCCATCTGCTCTGCATGTGTTCAGCATTCCCAGGACACAAACAGACAGTTTAGGAACTATATTAACTCAATTCTGTATTTCTTACATCAAGCCCATGTCATGCCAAGCAAGCAGGTTGGGATACTCAGCCTTACTCCTGCTGCTTATGGCAGGTTTGTAAATCTTCGTAGGAACTGGCCCACAGGCATTGCTTGCACTTGGGACGATGTCAGATCGTCCTCAGGGGAACAAATGGATGTTCTGCTTCAGTGGGGCTTACCCAGATTATTTTAAATAAGACAAAAAAATCTCAAGCTCTGACCAGCCACAAGACAGTGTCTCCAAACAGGTTTTACTCTCTTGGGAAAGCTGAATTTCAGGCTGTTTTCCTCCCCAGAGGCACAGTGGAGCGGGCTGTGCAGTTCTGGCTCCGCGCTGCCCAGGGACAGCTGCGACCTTCCTGAGCCATGGGCTTCAACTGGGCTTACTGGAGAACCTGAGATAACGAGAGCCAAAGCACCATGGCCTCTTTCCCAAGTCTGTACCCAAATCCACCTCTCTGGCAATATCCCTACACAGGTGATACCCCACAGACTGCAGCCTCCAGGAGGTTTATGGATGTTCCTTCTGTAGAGAAGTTGTTACAGCATTTTAACCTCTAAAGATTGCACCTTTATTTTCCATTTTACTAATTGTGTTTGTTTCTCTAAGAGCAGCCTTGCTATTTTTGCCATTGTTGTTGTTTATGCACTTTTCCTTGGAAAACTCTAGGGGGTTGCTAAAGAACTGGCAGAATTAGGACACCAAGATACAAGTGCTGCCTGATTATCAGATCGTGTTTTTCATACTTCGAGTTTTAAAACTGGGTGAAATCCAGTTCCACTCACTCAAAGGAAATCCTCTTGGAAGATGACCTGGTGGCTATATCAGGAGAAGATAACTTTCCATGTTATCCTTTTGTTAATAACACTGAGCTGTCCATATACTCAGGGTCTAAACAGAAATGTATTCTGCAAATAAAGGTGATTATAGTAGATGTCCAAGCAAATGTCCCAGAGCAGTGGGTCACACTGTGTAGTGAGTCACTGTCCCTCAGATCCAGCAGAGTCACTGCCCAGAAACCTCCCAGGACTGCCTCTGTCAAAATGGAACAAATTGACAAAAGACCAGGCTGAGAATTTCAGTTGCTGGCACCCTTAAAGGCACTGGAATAACTGCTTATAGAGATTTCAATTTAAGAATGGTGGTCTTATGCATCAGCTTCAACAAGGCTTTGAACAACTTTCAAACCTTATTCATTGTATGCTTCTCTACCTACTTCGTAACACCTACATATTTAATAGAAAAATCTACTTGTTAGCCAAATATTCATGAATGTTAAACCATGCCTAACTTTGTACTTTTCTCCAAAGCATGACTTGAATTCTTCTACTAGTTCTAATAATGCATACTCTTTAATTCCTATGCCAAAAAAATCCATCATTCATAACCAGAAGCATTCATAATTTAAATGACTGTCTCTGCTGTTGATGGCACCATCAATTACAGGGTTAGGTGATGAGGGAGATCTGCACTGATTAACATGCATTTTTCAACATCACTGTTCAGTAAGGTTTTATATAGCTGCAACTTTCAGGAAGTAGCTGGGATCTGGTATTCTGAAATTACCTTGTCATGGTATTCTGAGATAACAGCTTTGGAGCATTTCTTAGTAAAGGCTTCACATTTCATTTAATATCAAATTTCAGTAACATCACAGTGACCACAGAAGTAATTACCTTTCCAGAAAAATTCTATGTGACAAATTCTGCCCAGAACTACAGCTTGTACAGCCCAGCTCAGCATAGGGTAGGACATAGAATACATTTTCAAAATGTTCTTACTTCTCAAATTCAGTGAAGTACTTCTGCATTTATTCTCCTTATCACCTGTTTTCATCTACCTCGACTCAGAAAGGGACAAGCCAATGTGGAGAATTTGGGAATCAGCAAGATGCCTTCTGCTCTCACCATCTGGATTTTCAAATCTGGATGTTGCTGTTTAATATATCCAAATGCAAAAGTCAAATAAAATAATAAATCAAATCCTTCAAAAATTGTGAGACTGATGCTAGAATCTCAACATTTTTTTGCATCTACTTGTTGTCTCTGTATTATAAAGTGAGTTGTCTCAGAGAATCAGAAGTGCATCAAGCACCTCCCCATTTACCTCCTCCTGTGTAAGCAGGAGCTCGAGCTCAATTCCTTCCCAGTTCAAGGGCATTTTTCTGCTCTAACAGTGAACCAGGCACAGCCAGGCTGGAATTCCTGTTCCAAGGGAGACAGGCCTCCTGCTCTAGAGATTCACCTTTCCTTTTTCTCCTTAAGCTTCCTGTTTAGTAAAATTAAAATGCATCCTTTTTAGCAAGATGCAGTCAGCTGCTATAATTCAGTTCAGATAGAGGCCATTACAATTCAAGGAAAGACTGTTAAGTGAATTTATGACTTGAATACAATAAATTTAATTTTTCATCCAGAGCAACAGATTTGAAGTAATTTACTTTATACCTGACTGCAGAAATTTGCCAATAAAATCCACAGTGAACATAATGTGGTTTGTCCATAAATGGAAAAGAAGAACTTGCATTTTCTGTCTGAGTTGCCTTATGCTATACAATAAAGCTTGAAATCACTGGACTATCTGAACACTGATATCACTCAGGAGCTACAGCACAAATGCAGCACTGTATAGGAAGAACAATGCCTGCTTCTGTCTTTTCATCCCGCTGATCCTTCAAATATTTGAACAGTGGAATCATTTCTTTGATGCACCATTTGATTAAACCAGGCTTAGTTCTCAAATGCTCAATGGATTCTTGTTTGTGAAGATTTAATGCTTTCATATCCGATGCCGTTATGTCTCTAGTACCAATTTCCATATTCATTCAGCTCACTTTTCTATAGTTCTCATTCTAATTATTGTCAGTGTTGTTGGCAACGTCTAATGAGGGACGAAGGAATGCTTCTGAGTTCCTGGCTCTGGGTGCTGTGCCCTGGAGACAGCAGGACACGTTTGAACAATACCCAAACACACATCAGCCCCTTATTACGCTCTAGTTTGCATAGAAAAGAAGCCCTGCACACCAGGCTGGAAGGAGCTGGGACAAGTCCTGACCATTTCTTAATCTCAGCAAATGGAGGAGAAGGGAATTAAGTCACACTTCACTGGGCACCTGTAAGTCCAGTTGGGTCTGGGCTTTGTGCACAGAGAAAACATCTCTCAGAGTCAGCATCTGGGGTTTTTGAAACCCATTTATCCTTGGAATATATCTAAATACCTCCTTGAAAAGCAACTCTGCTAGAAGAGAGGCACTGCTTTATTCAGCAGTATTGGTACTAGATCAGCATTAAGCAGAGATAATGACCCAGTTCTTACTTTGTGCTCCTGCAATTATACAACCCAGGAGCTGTTTCTGTTTATAGCAGGATCCACTGTCTACACAGTGGGTCTACACCACTAGAACAAGGACTTGTATAGCACAAGGACTACACAGACAGGCTGAAAAACATCTGAGTTCATTTCAAACACGTCTCTATGCGAGCGCTTGCTGCAACTGAAGATTATTTATAGCACTTCTAAACCACAGTTGTGGAGCAGGACCACACCAGGCTGTGTAGTGTAAACACAGAGATTAAAGTTATAATTCCTGTAACAAGGTTCCCCTTGAGGGATTTTACTACACAGGATTTGAAGAACACAGCTCAAGAGAATATGGTAGATCACATATTGAATAGAAGTTCTGTTTTCAGCATGTGCCTTTGCTTCCAACTTAGCTAGAAAAGATTGCCTTGGCAGGATTGATTTTATTTTCTACTCAAAATCCATGATAATCCTACACATACCTTCCTATTGCCATTTTTATTTGGACACTTTTAAAAACAGTAAGCTCTTTGCTTCAGAATTAAGGCAAGAAAATTGATTCTATAGGTTTTCTGACACTTACTGCAAGTAATTTTAGATCTATGGACGGAGTCATCTGGAGGTTCAAGTAGTTTGTCTGTTTATGAATGATTGTATCAGATTTAGCAGACCCAAGAATCTACCATTTCAGAAATCAGTCTGTGAGAATTTCTTTCTTTAAAAGAAAGCCTTTTTCTTTCTGCATCACTGGATGAACATTTTTAGAATGAAACAGAAATGGAAGTGAACTGGAAAGGTTGAAGTCAGGAATAAAAGTTTTGAGCTGCAGCTTCAGAAATCACATAGAATTTACATCTGGCTCATATTCCTTTCTAATTTTGGAATCAGGATTGAAGTTCCCATTTCTGATATGCAGGTCCAGAAATTGTCTCATTTTATGTAAACAATCTACTTGGCTTAAAAACTATGTTTTACATATATAAGAAAAATATGACATTAACATTTTACAGGGCACTAGGAACTGAAAAGCTGCATTGTAAATTTTTAGAAACTCTGAAAATCTGCCTCAGAGGCTGAACCTACATGACATTAGAATGATAGCTGGTGAAAAATAAATTACTTAAATTTTGTGATCCATTCAATTTTTCAAAAATAAGCCAGATGTTACTTGGTGTATTTCCCACCTGCAGCCTCCTCCCCCCATAGCAACCCTTCCAGCATTTTTTTTATTCAGCATTTTACTGGGGGTAGTTATGAGATGTCTACAGATAGTAGGTTAAGTAATATAAACCTAAAACCACTCACAAATATTCCCAGATCTCTCCAGGAGTTACATTCCTCAAATGACTGGAGCGTGATGCATTAATATAATTACACTAAATTACATCTATACAGTTTCTTTCATCTCACATATTCCCAAAGCAAATTGCAAGCTGAATGAATATTCCACTCTCACGACTCACATGTCATTTGACAATAGGTTAAACACATTTTTTCAGGTGACTCCTGTTCCCTGGCTTGTGACCATGGATACCCCTACCAGAAGCATTCATCTCATTCATCTGAAAGTTATCTCAGGCATGGACAAGGCACTAAATTACACTTATTTAAATTACAGCAGGCACTCACACAACTCTTCGCTGCACTTTTGTTACTCTATTGCACATGATTCACATTGGCACTCAAAGAATGACAAGATTAGATTATAGAACAATCACAGAATTTGTGATGACCTAAAATATAGATTGCAACCTGGGGAGGTAGGGTCAGATGTTAAAAGAATTAAGGTTAAAAATGGGAAGAATAAAACAACTCCATGCCTCCAGAAGGCAAAGAGTCTTAAGCAAAGAGAAATGCTCAAGCCCAAGGGTTTAAAACTGCTTTTAGTGGTAACCTGGCAGGCTGAACGGGATATATTTTCCTTACTTTTTCATACTTCCCCAGTTCTTCCCCTGCCAAGTTGGATGGCAGCTGCAAAGTTCCTAAAAGTGTTTGATTTAAGAAAGTAAAAGTAACCAGACAGATGTTTATGCAATCTCTAATGCAGGGCTTGAAAATAAAATGGTTGTTGGAGGCTGGTTGTAAATAGTTACATGATCCCCATGCATTTCATAAGTGCACATGTTCTGGGTCTTTAGTGCCTCCAATCTTACTGCAAAAGTGACTCCAAAATTTGCTGGAGTCTGAATACAGCTGAACAGGCCATTAATCATTTGACTACATGCTTTACTCTTAAAATCATGGGGCACAAAAGGAATTACCTTGTCAAAGCCTCTTAGAAAACAGAGCACACTTCTAAAGACTGCATCCTTATGTGCTTCACATAAAGTTCAAACTAATGGCAACAGCCCACAGGCATAAAGGGAAATAACAGCAATCAATGCTATTTTTAAAGGGAGGAGTGGGGGCGAGGGGTTAACATATGTGGAATTAGCTCTGGGCAAAATGAGAAGCCATTACATCTAAAATCAAATGCATTCTCTGAAATAGACACCAGGGCCCAAATTCCCATGCAGACTCCTGCAGTCCAAGAGTTTCAGCAGAATTTGGCCTTTCTCTTAACTTAGCTTCATTAGGTCATATCTCATGCCATCAGTTTTTATGTTGGACACCCTACATACTGCACATCAGTTGTTGGCACTATGTAGACAATTTTCCAAATTGGAGGGGGAGAAAAGGGTGGTATGTGTAAAAGGGAGAGAAATTTTTTCCCATTTAGAATAAAAGTAATTTCTCAGAAGAGTTTGAGGGGGGAAAGTGGTATTTGTACCCCTTCTACCAGATGTCACCAGTGACAACAAGAGCTGGTATTAAATATCTCTCCATCAAATTCTTCTTGAAATTTTTCCGCGTCAGCTGGTAAAGAACCCATTCAGAAAACAGGGAAAGCTGAAGTCTTCTACTGCCATTCTTAACCAACAATTCTCTGCAAAATAATTATCTGTGTCTGAAACTGTTTCATGGAGGACAAACTTGCATGATTTTTAATAAGAAAAAAAACTTGTAGCAATAATTTTTCTTATGTTTATATACTGCAAATGAAATAGCACCTCCTCCACAGAGAGAATCTTTTGCTCTTTTGGTTTTTTGCTGGGTTTTGATCAGCTGCTGTCAGTGCTGGATGCACTAAGGTCTTGTAGGTACCCTCCATTTGTCACTTTTCTGTCTGGCACCCTGATTTATTAGTGGCTGGCTTCAGTGACTGCTTAGGTCTGTCTTCCATCTTAGACTGAAGTGCTTTGGAAAAAAGATGCCTTGCTCCTGCCTCTGACATTGAGACAGTCTCTGCACCATCATCTCTTACCACCTCAAGCTGTGATGCCGATTGCACTGTCATCCACTGCCATCCCTTAATCCTGGCCATAATACCTTGTACTGTCATCCATATGACTTGTCTTTCACTGTTCTGCTGCCTCAAGGCACAAGTGAGATACAAGCTGACAGGCTTCTCACCCAGTTAGGCTACAACATTGATGAAAGAAAATTGAGATGACCAAATTATAGCCACGAAAAAAGTAACTAACACAAAGGAACTCTGGGAAACAGCACTGGTCAAACAATTCTAGAAAATAATCACTTCTCTGAAAGAGATTGAAAGAGGCTGAAAACTGAAAAGACACTCCTCAGATATTGTTATAGCAATGATGTTGTTTTTGAAATTGTTCTCTCTATTACAAAAGCAAAGATCTTTCATGTAGGGCTCAGGGACTTTTGTTTCAGGGACAGCTGGGCAGATCACAACCCCTTTGCTTCATACATACCCAACTAAACAGGTTGTCAGAATCTTGCAGAATTACAAGATTTTCTCTGGAAACAGAGCAGATGAAATACCCTCCCCCAACCAACTGTTCTGATGGATTGACATCATATTATTTTACCTCCTATAGCAACAAATTCATGTGTGGTATTTTTTTTTTCAAACAACAGATCAGATATTCTGGAGACAACATGGTTATTATTTGCCCTGATCGGTTTGCTATGCAAACAATCCCTGAACAGGATACTTTTAATTTTTTCTTTTTGTTTAGTGCTCCAAAGATGAAATTCTATCATGCAGAGTGTCTACAGATAACAAGTTATCACATTTAAACAGTCATTGAGGACACCTCTTCAGAGGTTATTGTGCTTCATTTCATCTGACTCCTCAGATTAAGCACATCAGATAGTGGGGGTTTTTGTCTTGTCCTACATCACATGGAAAAGCTGGTGTTTTCTGCTTAAATCAGAGGAAATTTGACATGACTCTGTTCTTTTTGCCTATCTGGCCACTTATCTTGTTTCATTTGCAAATATCATATGTATTCTCTTGAGATAAAAATAGTGCAAGATGATTAGTTAGGCAAGTTCATTTGACACCATTCCCCCTTCGTGACGCTGAAATCTAAAATCTGTATATGGTATACAACTTAAAGTATATATATGGAAGCTCAGTTCTGCTGGAGACACAGAAAGTACCTTCCTCCCAACCTGACTGCGTCCTTATCCAGTCAAGACTACAAAGGTAAGCTGATTAGATCTTCTGCTTTCAAAGAAACACAAAAGCAAAATGATCCCTAAACAGAAAGCAATTAAAGTATCTATTCTTAGCTTCCAGTATGCTGTATCTTTACAAGCTAACATAAAATAAAATCAGCATTTGGATCATAGGAAGGAACAAGACAGGAACGATGCCCCTTGTGAAAAATGCTGTTAACTTTTAGATTTTGCTTCAAATCTTCCCCTTTTTAATCCTGTCGGCAGTGAGAATTGAATTAGGTGAACAGCTGAGCTTGAAGTTCTATTGCCTGATGCTGAGAGGAGGAAGTATTTTGCACAGGAACCCACTGGGACAAAACAATTGCTAGTGAAAGAAAAGTAACCCAGCTGCCTGAGCCGAGGAAGGACCCATTGCCATCAGTGGGAATGTGTGCCATCACTTAACCATTTCTGAGATATTCAGAAAGGGACTAAAATGACTGACAATTTCTTCTGCTGCAAACCAACAGGTACAGAGGCAGCCATTTCATATTTTAAAGGAATTTTAAACCTATGTTTAGATCTCAAACCAGTGGACAGACTATTAATGAGTACCACCAGTTGATTCTTTCTCAGTCCGTGCTTAGACAGGAAGAATGATGTTGCTGAAGACCAGTTAGGGATTAATGAAACAATATTTCTGTTCTCTTGTGGCTTTCAAGAATAACTTTTGTATGCCTTACTCCCTTTCTTTCACTAACATGAATTAAGAGTAATATTGCAAGTTTTAAACTGTAACCTGTCTGCACTGGTGTGTGCAGTTTACCAAACCGTAAATGCATCAGTGCACTAAAAGTCTATCAGAAATTCAGGCATTATAGCATTTTGTTAAGTGATACACATCACACTGGCAAACTATTGCAGCTGTTGGTGGCTGAATGGGACAGAGTATTTTTCTCAAATGAAATGCTGTTGTGTCAGAAGAAAACAACTTCTCCACTCTACTAAGAATGAATACTAAGTCATGATACTTCTGTTCTAAAGACAACAATCTACTGAAATGCCAAAATCTGGGCAAAAATATGGTTTATTGTAACCTATATGGAATGTAAAAAGAAAAGAACCTCAGGAAATACTGACAAAAACTTTTTTACAGTGCTCTCATGAAATGTAGTCTTTCAGTGATGCAGTAGTCCAGCAAGACACATTTATTGTTGCAACTAAGCGGGGGAGGAACTTACCCTCCAAATTTAAATTACTATTTAAAATTAGAGTAAAATTTTAAGAGTAAAATTACTATTACTAATTCTACACTAATATTTTTATTCTTTGTGAAGGTCTCTACATCTATTGATAATAATACTAGATTTTTCACATTCCAATTACACTTACTCCAGATATAGTTCTAGGGGACATACCAGCCTGTGTGTAACAGTGTGCTGTAAATACACTCTGGGTTTTACTGAGTAATAATCCACCTCCAGGAAAACCCACACAGAAGTCATGAAGTTCTGTGGTGCTGGACATCTTGGATTTACTCTCCTAGTGCAGCAGAGGCATCAGATCTTCCTGAAGCCCCACACTCCCGCGTGCAGAATTCCTCCCTCATTCCCAGCTTTCAGTGGAAGCACCTGCTGCAGACATCTGTTACAGCGTGCTCCACTTGCCATCAGATGAATAATGTTTCCCCTATCACACACTGTCACTGCAGCAACTTCAAATAGAGCCATGAAAGTAGGAGAGAAGTCATTTTAATGATTAAGTAGCTCACATTTAATTTATTTTACAGTTCAACAATGGCCATCACTGACATCCTCTCTGCTAAAGACATTGAATCTGCTCTCTCCAGCTGCCAGGGTAAGGAATGGTTACTTCTGCAGACAGAAGATGCATACCATTTTTATGTCTTAAGATGACATGCCTATCATTTTCCCCTTAGATTCCTTCCCTGTGAGATCTTTTTCTAAGCTACATTACAATATAGCCCTTTAAATTCAAAAGGTCTCACAAGTGGTGAGCAGCAATTAAAGGGCCACAGATTCAGTTAGGGCTGGCTTAACGCTAAGCTGTCAGTATCTAAACCTGTTGAAGACTTAAATTTAAAGTTATCCTTGTCCTTCAAAATTTCAGAAAAAGCCTCAGCTTGCAGAATGAGTGTCATTTGTGAAGCCATGATCAGTCTCACTTCTCTTAAGAGCTGCTCAGTAAAATCAAGCCAAGTTTTCAAATACTCAAAGATTTGGTTTGTCTGTGAATTACTTACTCTTCTATCAAATTATCCACCTAACTAAGGGCTCCATGAAAATGAATTAGTAATTACAGAAGCTGTTTGTAAGTCACAGTAGCACCCTCTCAATATTTATTATTAATTGCATGTGACACATTGCATAAATCCTGATTTAGCAGAATGTGCATTGTAGCAGAAAACTTCAAACTGGCTGAAAGGAAATATGACCACAGGCACAGAGTGATTAAAAAGGGAAATTATTATTCACTGTATCTGCTCTTTTGCTACACCAGGGAACAGGAGAAAGAGAAGCTGGCTGATGCTTAAGAAAAGTCATACATATTCACAAGGAATACACACAGTAGTAGCGAGTTCAAGGGAGAATATTTAACAATTTCTGTTTCTTCCAGCTGATGATTCCTTCAACTATAAGTCTTTCTTCTCCATGGTTGGCCTATCCAGCAAAACTCCTGATCAGATAAAGCAAGTTTTTGGAATCCTTGATCAGGACAAGAGTGGCTTCATTGAAGAAGAGGAGCTGCAGTAAGTATTGTTCAGCTGCTCTATTTCCTTAAACAACAAAAACCTTTGAACTTGCTTGATGTCCTTGAAGAAAGCCTTGATGTTATTTTAAAAATAAAACACAAATCTTTGTCTTTCCTTGAATCTGTGTGGATTCCCTCAGATACCTTATGGGACATTTTAGAGAGCAAAACTCAAGCATAGCACCTTGTTCTATTTCAGGCTGTTCCTGAAGAATTTCTCTTCAAATGCCAGAGTCCTCACCTCAGCGGAGACCAAGGCTTTTATGGCTGCAGGAGACAGTGATGGTGATGGCAAAATTGGAGTGGAAGGTAAGACTCTGGAAAATTGATAAAATTTATGGTTTAAAATGCACATATTTTGGGCTGCATTTAAACTGGGGCATGAAGAATACCTTTGGCCTGATACTTTCTGCCACAATTTTTATAGGAGCAAATACTCCTCTATTTCCATAGCTTTATTCCCATT
>VWYI01026284.1:0-11803 GCA_013399455.1 Anthoscopus minutus
TTGGAACTAGATGATCTTTAAGGTCCTTTTAAGCCCAAATCATTCTGTGATTCTTTAAAAGGAGAAATAGAAGAATGATGGCTTATTTAAAAAAATTGGGGGTTGTCTAATAACTAATTACCAGCTAATTATTTCTGAAATGTGAAATATCAATATTAAAAATATTAAAAAGGAATTCCTTCATAAGTATTTATAATAATTTAAGTCTAGCATGCATTTTTTAAAGATCTTTCATTTTCCAAGTTGAACATATATGACACTTTTAATCTATTTTATTGTAGATATGTATATAAAAACCAGAGATTTAGCTGTATATTAAGGAACAAAGAAGCAAAGACTTTTTTTGAGAAAAAAATGTTTTTCTGAGTTATGTACAGGCAGATCTCAGAAGATTAATTGACAATATACCTTACCTCTGTATTGGGTGATTTGCCAAAGCTGGACCCAAATTTATCCAGCTTTATGAAACAGGAAAATCAGTTGCATTGATGTTTTGTGTAGATTTTAAAAATAATTTATCCTTCTGAAACACCCATGTTAGGTTTGCATGTAGTCATCCAGCAGCTAGTTCACTCTTTGTCAGTGAACATTCTTGTCATTCTTGTCATTCTTGAAATATAATTCTTGCCTTCCACTTTAACTAATCCCACTAAATGCAATCTGATGATTAGCACAATATTGGGAGATTGATAATACAATGTTCATCTCTGTCACACTTGCTACTCATATATTTCTTAGTGTGTCTACTGAGACAATCTAGGGAATTGCTTAGAGGGAAAAACTCCATAGATTCAGATTTGTTAATCAAAATGTTTGCATATAGTGTAAATCATATGCCATACAGCCTGCCTGTGTGATGCACTAGAAGCCCAGAGCTAGCACTGAAATCATAGGGACTGGAGCAACTTTTCTGCTTATTGTCTAACAGCCAAGCAAAATATGTTTATAGAAATTAAAAGACACAATGGGAAGATGTCTACAATACTAATACAAATAGAAAACTTAAAAATCCCAAATTACCCAAAAAAGCACCAATTCAGAAACATATTAATTTCTCTTTGTATTAAGATTCTTCATTTTGTGTCTCTTCTATTGACTACAGACCATCCAGGACAGACTGGCAATATTCACCCCAAACCGATTAACCCCAGTACACTTTGCACTTGTATCCTGCATGAACTGGACATGTAGAAATGGATGGTACGATAATCCTTGGAAACCATGCTGTGGTATTCAACTCTCTGCAAATTTCTCAGGGGGAATTCTCCATATTGTGAAGGAACAGAAAATATTGAAGGTGAAATCTGTTAAGATGCCTTTCTATGAGAGCATTGCTGCTGTTGAGGTTTGATGTTGACATTGGTACTCAAGCAGAAGGCTTGCTTGGTGTGAGGCAATTTGAACAAGTAAGGAGAGTAATTTGATCCCTTAGGTAATATAGAATCCAAGTAGCGCTCATTTCAGTGACAGGACCCGGAAAAAGAACAAAGAATATTTGTTGAGACAGAATAACAGATGCAATTATCTATTTTTTACATAATTGTCATGTCAGATTTATAATTTTATACATTCCCTTTTGACAAGAAGTTGCAATGACTAGCCACATTATTTTCTTACAGTGCTCAGAAGTAAACTGCCAGTTTCAGGACAGATCTCCTTGTCACAACTGCCTGGAAAAGGAACACATTACCAACTACAGTACAAACGCATACTACCATAAGATTTTAAATTTTTATGTGCATAAGATGCAATCCAATCTCTTTTCACAACATAATGGTCATAGATTTAAACCTTTTGGCAATCATAAGATGGGGTTTTTTTGTTCTGTATAGTCCACAAGATCTCTCTTACAGAGAAATAATAATAAAAAAGAGTTTAAAGATCTCAAGAGAGATTTGAGAACCTTTTGTTTTCTATAAAATTCAAAATTTTCAACAAAAAAATGTTTGTATATTTCCTGACCAACCTGGTAAAAAATAAATTGCTTTACTTGTTTTATGATTCCCCCAGATATTCTGAGTCTCTAGTGAAGAGCTGGTAGTGTCTGCTTTTCTGGGGAGTGGCACCAGTTGTGACCCAGTTGATTGTATGCACTCTGTACCTTCTCAGGTGTCCTTGCTTTATTGATTTGGTGTTTGAGAAGTCCAGACACTAATGCTCCTAATGATCAGCCATTCTTTTTGACTTTTAGTAACAAGTATTCTCATGCAGTTAATATCAAACAGAACTTTGTGCTCTACATCTGTTATTTCAAAATTCCCATTTTTGAACTCCCCTAGTCTCAAGTAAGTTGTACATTGTCTTCCTTTTTTACTGCCTACAATCTTTTCACCTACTTCCAGGGCCCCATGATGTAAAATGTCATTTTGCCGATCTTCAGTTCCAGTGACAACTTTAATTTTACTGATTTTAATGGGCTTTTCAAATACAATCCCATAGAAGTCTCCAGTAGAAGGAGCTTTGCCCCAGAAGTATTCATCAATGCTGCTGTAAGCCTTGCTTGCCTCATAGTTTTCAAATACATTCATATTGGTGTGCAAGTTTGCAGGTGGATTGTCAGGGATATCAAAGGATTCCTCTTCAAAATCATCATCCTTTAACTTATTTTCAGCTCCTTTGTAAGATGAGTAGTATCCCATGTGCTGGAAGAGAGATGGCTTAAAACGTATCACTTCCTTTTGAGCTAACAGCCCACGAAAGTGGATGAGCAGCCAATCGCAAGGCATTTCTTGGTAAAACATCAATAGAAAATGGGCCAGGCGTGGTAGGTCATGAGAATGGTAAAGCTTTCCAATGTATCCCAGCTTGGAGAATTCCAATGTCACCCAGTAGGATCCTTCTCGGGAGGTAATGACTTTCTTAACAGCAGTCAAAAAATTCTTTGAGCAGCGAACATCATCTTCCAGCATCACATAATAGTCCGAAAGATTTGCACAAAAGTTTAGAAGGAAAGCATAATCTACATTTTGTTTTGATCGAAACTTCACACGGTCCTCAGGGTCATTGTAATTTCTCTTAAGGCCATCCAGTACAGGATAGTAATCCTCAGGGACATGAATAACTATTAATCTGCCTGCAATTATATGATGTGCAAATTTCTGTGAAATATCCTGGACCACCCCTTCACACCAGGCTGAGTCAAAATCTGCCAGCTGTACTACCACTGCAATTTCTTTGAGCTCTTCATAGCTTGACTGCTCAAATATGGACTTGATGGTCTCAAGCAAGTAGTTTCCCTTTTTCCGTTTTACAGAGGAAAGTCCAATTGTAAGATATCCTGTACAAAAGACAATTCAAACAAAAACTGAGTATCTGATGTTGGAAGCAGTTTTATCACACAGACATTCTCCACAGCTGTGTTTATATCAAATAAACCTTGTGAATGGTGAAGGCTGAGAAATTTGGTATGTGAACTTACTAAGCTGCATGTGATAAAGGGCCTTTATTGCCCTTTCATTAAGAAGTATGCTACTGCAAGCAAATAGACATATGGAGACTATTGTTGTAATAGTCTGTAATAGTTTGCTGTGAAGTAAACATCCACTTGTTTACTGTGAGTAGCACACTGGGGACAAATGGCAAACAAATGTGTACTTTTATGCCTTGTAGACAAAACCACATATACAATGATAAAGCTGTAAATCTGCTGAAAGAAAGGGGATTATGAGGGGATTACTCACACCACATTTTGAAAGCAAGGAACTGCCAAATGCAGCACTTTTATAATTTTAAGCCCTCTAAAAGTCTGGTTACATCTATGCATAACTTCACAGTTTTATGAGTTTTGCATGGATAATTGTTTCTTAGTGTTCATTTTTAGGTGAACTTGTCTAGTTTTTCCTTGCAAGCAGTTTCTTTTCTAACCCTCTTTCAGGACTCATTAAGCATCTTCAGGGAACACCCTCTTGGAAGATGCAATTTAGATAGTATTTTAAAGTAGAAGAGAATTTCTCTTCTTGCTTGTACAAATAATTTTTAATGCTGTTACATTCTTTCTAGACAGAGATATATCTTATAAAACAAAAAATTTCATCTCTACTGTTTTGTAGTCACTGCCATTTTATTCTTACCAGCATTCTAAATCTGGATTTTTTTTTCATATATTTGCTAATATATCTCTATTTTTCTATCTTCTGATGTAAAAAATGTAAAGACATTGTAATTGACAGGGTATATTCAAGTTGAATCTACCTCAGCTTTCTTAAAATATAGTAATTTGTAAAAGACTGCTCTGATAGTGATTCGGGGTTTCCCTCGAGGCTTAAGTCTCCTCAAAATGAAGTTGTACAGTGAAGTATAACCTCCAGAAATAATTTACACTGCCTACAGAGCCCCAGATTTTTCAAATCTAATTTGAACAAACTTTATAGCTTTCTACAACTCATACATTATTTTATTTTACCTTCTGGGCTCGGACTTCAGAGCCTTGTTTATATATATATATGAAATGGTTGATTTGGAACCCAAAGGACCTGCCTAAAGCCTAGGTATGGCCGTATTTCACTTTTAGAGAAAGGTCTTGGACCACCTTTCTTGGAAATAAGAATAACTAAATAGTCCATCTGCAGATGGTTGTGAGAAGAATTATCCTTTAATGTTCCAGTAATAGCACAATTCAGCTTCCTTTTTAACACCGCTAAAGGAGCAAGGAGGTCCATTTGCAGCTGCTGGGCTGGCAGAATAGTGGGCCTGAGGGGTGTATCTATGTGATGTCAAGCATACTTAAGACTGGATTTACCAGTTATATAGAGATTGACAGTATGGTCTCAGAGGGTGGCTGCAGAACACCACCAGCACGTGCCTTGCTTCTGCTTTCTAAATAATCTTCCTCTTGCCTGGGAGGAGATCCATGAATTATGCTCACACAGACCATCCAGGGGCTGCCTGCAGGATATCTTCAAGTCAGGTAGTTGGTCAGAAGGTAAGCAGGCAGGGGGTAATCGCTGCTAGGTCCAGACTAGCAGCCACTCAAGAATGGCCTATGATAGCTGTCCCACTATCTCTCTTGCGACTGTCGCGGCTTAACTCAGCCCCTCTTGCACAGAAACACCAGAGGGACTATACGGATTTCATGCCTTTTTAAATTACCTCATTTTCCAACATTCAAATTGCAGTTACTTACTTTTCCTTGGCAAAGGTGTGCCAGCTAGGTAGCGATAGGAAATGTTTATAGATCCTGAGAAATTTGACAAGTCTTTAAAACTGTGAACATAACGCTCTGGGTTGAGCTGGTGTGTGGCTGTTTCTCTGATTAATTGCTTGTCCCCTTCCTATTAGCAGGAAAACAAAAATAACAAAAAAGGGAGAGAGACAGAGAGAAACACTTTTGTGAATGCTAGCTAGAGAGGAAACACGGACAGGCTGTTTTCCAAGAATAACATTTTTCAGTTTCAGCTTTCATGAAAGCATGTAGATGTCACCTCATTTAAAACAAAACCAAACAAATACCACCCCCCCAACCCAACCAACATGAATTACTGAATAGCATATATTTTGGCTATAGATAATCTACCATAAACCTTCAGATTACAGTAAAAGGAAAAGAAAACTAAATACTTTACATAAGACTCTGGAAAGGTAACAAACATTAAATTACTGGTCAAAAAATGCAGTGGTATTCAAAAGAGGGATAAGAAAACATCACTCAGCAACAGATAATTTTCACAGATGTAGAAACAGAGAATGTTTTAAAATAATATTTTCAGTGATTAAAATATCTACCAAAACTGCGGCAAGGGAAAGACAAATCTAGATCCTGGCATCTAGCTCATTTTGACATTTTTCTGAGAGCCTTTGACTCAGGTTTGCAATAAGAAGAAACGCCTGTGATCATGCAGACAGTATAAGTTTCTCTGAATTTAGAGAACACTTTTTGATGGCATAGTCAAAAGGCACATTTATCACCATGCCTCCTCTTCCTGCCTCCTTCTTCAGTCTTTTTCTTCCAAGAGGCTTCCCTAGTCATAGTAAAGACATAGAAGGGAAAGAGTGGCTTCATCAGTAGAGCCCTATCCATAAGGTCAGTTGGGCCTCAGGGAAAATCCGTTCCTTTGTCCTTAAGAAAAGGGAAAATATCTAACAGGTCATGAAGACTGAATATAAAAGTAGGAACGCTTATTTAATTTTTCTAGTTTGATTTTAGTCTGATGACAGGCACATGTATGAATGAGCTTGTTTCTTCTGATAAATACAGTATGTTAATGCACTAAAACTTCCAGATCTGTCATTAAATGGGAACATTGTGCAGTAATAGTACTGATGCTAACAAGAACAACCACAGAAACAGTAAACAGTGCTCATATTTAATGGCATAAATATTATAAAATGTGTCAAAGGTATATTTTATAGCAGAAAGAAATATTTCTGTAAACTGATCTTACATTCATTTATAGTTCATTGTTTTTCTTGCACAGAAGTAGTAAATAACACACTTCTGAGCTTCATAAAGATCTTTGGCAGATATCCAGGGGCATCTACCTGCACTGTAATGCTCTCTTGATCTTCAGTGTCTCTTGAGTAATTTCTCTCTAGTGCTTATACGCTACTTTGCATTTGCTCATAAATTATGAGAGGAAGTTTGATGATTAGGTTCAAGACTAAAATGTAACTCAATGATCTAGGAAGAAAATATTCCAAAACTGCAGGAGATTTTCCATGAAAAATGTCAGATGGAAAAGAAAAAAGGCTGGTCCAAAAACTTTATTTTTTCAAAAACCTTTCTTTAGTATCAAAACACTGTGCCATGGGTTCCAGAATGGAGCACCAAAATTCTTTATGTCACAAGGTCATGGAATGGAAATTTATTCTGTTGTGGTTTTGCTACATAAAATGTTTAGAAATAGACAATGTCAGAAGAAAATGTTTTGATTTTAACAAGCAAAATATCTAAACTGACCACAAAAATTTTCCTTTTTCCCTCCTCTTTAATAAATGCCTTTTGTGGCTAGCATTTCTTTTTACTAGCTGCTATTTCATTCTTTTGTTGAATGATGGGCAAAACTGAAATCTGGATTTTTTCAAAAGATTAAAATCTTTTTCTTCTCTCTCTGTCTACTGTGTAGAGGTCAGCGAAGCTCAGGATCTTAACTCTCCTTGGTTTTCTTCTCTAGCTTTTTCTAGAATGGTTCTGGCTTTCATCTGTAAACTAACCTGTAACTTACATTCCAGTGTTTGCTGGGAGATTTATGTAGGTGACATAGGATGAGGTGCTAGAGTTCTCCACCCTTTATGAAGATATTCTGCTCTGCTAAGGATGCTGTGTCAACTACAATGTGCTATTCTTTGCATAGTGCCTAAAATAGTGATTAGCATTCACAGAAGAGTGCAAAACACATGCATCACTTAAAATCCACTTACAACTCTGAATAGGTATAAGACTTTCTTGTGTATATTGTGATATCAGGTGTATTTTAGCTTATTATGTATTCAAAATACTTGATATTCTGATACTTGATACTTGTAGTTCATACACAGCAGACGAAGCACCTTAAACTGCTTTTCTAACACACATGTATCAGCACTGCATAACTGTATACCACATGGGCCCTTACTTTCCATTTCTGTAGCAAATACCCTGCAGAAAACAGTGAAGGGATTCTCTGGACATGTGAGATGCTTTGAGCAAAACCACAAAGTTTCTCTTCTCCCTTCTTAAGGTTTACCAGAATTAATGTCATTTTAATACTATAACTTTTTGAAAAAGACCACTTGTCTTACATCTGGTGCCAGAGACCCCAGCACCACAACCCCTTGCACAGCCTGCTGCCTGAGACTGGGAGGAGGAACTCTGGGTCAGTTGTCTTCCTTCTGCCAGTTACCTTCAGAAGCCAGTCCAGCAGGAGACTGGCTGCAATTCAGAGAGCATTTGGGGCTCTGAGGATTTCAGATTTTCATTTACTGAATTTCCACTGGTTAGCCTGCTGTCCTCAAAAGATTTCCCCAAGAGTATTTCTCTTCACCACAAACACTGAAATTGCTCATCTTTTACCTCAGCAGGGAAAACACTCCAGACATGGTGTATTTGGAGCTGTCAGACAGGGTCAGAAAATTTAAGAATAAAATGAAATAAATAAGCTGAAAAGTCAACATCCTAACACACTTGAAAAACACTTGATGGACCATAAAGGTATCAAGAGACCTGGAAGAACTCTCAGGAGACTTGCCAAGAGACTTGGCTGGGAGTTACATGAATGCAAACATGCCAGAACTGTGATGAGAAGCAATGAAAGAGAGTGAATTTATAAACGGGGCTGGGGGGGGAAGAGCAAATTAAGAATAAGACATGGAGCCATCTGGGGAGCTGGCATATAGGACAGGAAACTATTTCAAAAATAAGCCAAGAGGAACACCATTAGCAGTGATAATAAAAGCACTTTCAGAAACATCTGGAGGACTTTGAAACAGTTAGTGAACAGAGAAGAAACATTAGGGAAAATGCCACTAGGAAAAATAAAGTGATAAGGCAGGTCAAATTGAATCATAACCAAGAAATGTAAAATAAATTAAAAAGTGCAAAACCTTACTTTTAGACACAGAAATATGTCTGTAATGGAGGAACGTTACAAGCATGGGATATCTGTTCAATGGCTTATAAAAGTACTAGCATAACATTAATGTTGTAAATATTTACAATACTGTTATAAGTAATTTTATAATTATAATATTTTAAATTAAAATAACTAGGACTGTATATATGGTTCTGATAAATAATGTAAGATATTGTTGCTTGTGTGTTACACTTTTTGACATACTATTATATTTCTTTTCTTGCTCTTATGTGTATGCAAATGAGATGAGAATTCACTGATCAAAATATTGGAAAGTCCATACCGTCCCTGTTCAGTTCAATATACAGAGAGCACTATCTAATCATATCGCAATATAAAAAAATCAGTTTGGTCATTTTACTATTTGCAAGATCCTGTTTTTCAACCACCATGTTCTTTTACTGGGCCCAGTCCAATCTCCAAAGAACTGGAAATTCAATCCATTAATTGAGTCTCCAGGGCTCACTTGGCATTCAGAACTGAAACACCCCTAGGTTACATACAAAGCCTAGAGTTATGTTATGTTGTCAGTAGCTTTTTTGTTGAAATTCCTAACATTAATATTTCCACAATTTTTTTCAAAATCATAAACTTACATTAGGTTTCATTTGTCTAATTTTTAATACTGCAGCAGCAAACCCATCAGACTAAAATCTGAGTTACAAACAGTAAAAAAAACCCACAAAATAAACCCACTAAAATGAAATATATATGGAAGGAGCTTAAAGTAAAAAGAAAAAGTGTAAATTTTCTCCTGTTTTTTGTTTCTATAATAGTATTAAATGTGATATTCAGAGGTGAGATTTGCAGTGTATACTGAAAAACAAGCTCCCAACTCACACAAATAGTTCAGATGTAGTTTATCCTCAACAATTCTCTGTTTTACTATGGGTATTTTACTGTTTTGTTGTTCCGGGATTACTTCTTTGCAACTTACCAGAACATAACCATCCTCAATGTACAAGTTCATGAACAGCAAGCAAACAACAAGGATTCCTAAGAACGATACTGCTGATCGTTTCCGCAAGCATCTCATTTTATCAAAATATTTCAAGTTGTGTCTTGTGAAGAACTGCATACAGTAGTGTCACCTATGAATAAAACAACAGTGTTACAAGAATGGTCCACCTGATAAGCATGACAACAGCTAAACTTACCTTCAGATTTATTAAACCCTTTCAAACATACATAGACTGAACTTTCAGGCAGAATTAATTTCATTTACCCATTGTTATCTTCAGGTTTAATATACAATCTTAGCTGTAAACTAAACTTTGTTTTGGTTTTTTTTTGTTGTCATTGTTTTTGGTTTTTTTTTCATGTCAGTAAAGAAAAAACCACATATCCACTGTCAATACCCATTTTATAGTGGGTTTATGATGTCACTGTGGCAGGAGTACATCAACAGTTTCCTTTGTTATGCTTAACTGTCAGATCTCAACTTGGTGGCTAGAGATGATACAATGCATTTCTCCCCCATGTACCTGTGTCTCCTCCCAACAACAGGCCAGGTCAACAGGCAAGGAGGAAACTATTGCCTGACTCAGCGCTGTAACCAATAGAATTCTGTATACCAGAGCTTAGCTTTCAGGCACAAATAAGGTACCTTCCCTAAAGTGAAAAATCACCAGCAAGACTCTGTAACATCACTTAGCCTTGGGCCTGTCAACTGGAGTGGGAAAACTCTCAGTGGAGGTATTATTTCCATCTTCAGAGGAAAGGTGGATGTCTACCTTAGACTAGACACATCTAAGCAGAGCATTGGGAAATCCTTGCCAACCTGATTAGATAAATCAAATAAGAGTGGCACAGAGATCATGAAGCCACTGAGTATTTCTTCTCAGGATCAAGAAAGAGAACTGTTTAGTCATAACACAATGTTGCTTATTAATTTTAATAATTTTCTTCTGTAAAACAAGATGAATGCTGTTCTTGTCCATCAAATTGTAAGCACTAACCTGTGTAGGACTGTATATGTTTGAACAAGATTTGGCCCTAAAATGAAGATCTCACTGTCCAGACTCTGAGGCAGTATCAGTAAAACATCAGGCTATAAACTTATCATTTATGTATTATGTTCTCACTCATATTTTGAATATTTTCCACAGCAATTAATGATTTTTCAATCGACTATATAGAAGTTATGTACAAGCGAAGACTAAATCTAGCCTGTGTGAAGTAGTAAAAAACACTACATGTGTGTGGCAGTTTCAGTTCTAACCAGGCAGAAACACCAATTTCTTGTAGTGGTTTAGATTCGCCGATTTGAATTTCCCGGCCAATGCACCAAATAATGTGGTGAGTTTAGAGCTAGTTAAACTCACCATTGCACTTACTCATTCTCTTGCTGTGAGATATGATTTTAGGAGAAGGGCAAGAACAGGCACAAACCTTAAGACTATGAAGAAAGCTTTATTAACAAAACTAAAAGAATAGAAGAAGAAAAAAAATCAAAATGAAACTTCCAGAACACTTTCCCTCCCCTGCCCACCTTCTCTCCTTTTCCACCTGACAACATAAAACAAAACCTGGGATTTTAAATCAGTTATCACTTCTACAATAGTCTTTCCTCAGTTCTCATAGGGCGAGGAGTTTTGTCTTGCAACACCATGGAGAAATCTCCACAAGAACACAGTCTTCTCGTGGCTTTGCATCTTCACAAACAGCAGCTGCCTAGTTTAGAAGAACTTTTCCTATTGTGAAATTCCTCCCATTTTCACAGCTGAGTGGACATGTCAGCTTATGGGGTGTCATTTTTTAAGGATGAGCTGTTCAAAGGAAAGGCTCTCTTCACTGAGTTCTGCAATCATCTTCATCTCTGAGAACAGAGATCTTTTCTTTTTTATCTCTGAGACACAGAATCTTCTTCACTCTCATCTCTGTCTCTCTGCTCAAGCTCCTCAGAGCATCACTGCTTTTTAACATCTGCTGCCTCTGCTCAGGTCCACAGTGTGAACTCTCCATGCCCCCATACTTGTTTTCTCTCATGAATTAAAGGAAATGCTGTAGTTATTATAGTCCATCTCCATGGCATTAGCAAAATAACTTTCAGTTCCAATACTAGGACATCTCCTCAGTCTCCTTCCTTCTGATACTTAAACTCTCTTTCACTGACCCTGGTGTTTTCATGTTGTCACTCTGTGCTTTTCTCTCACCCAAGGGAAGAATTGTGCTCTGCAGGTCTCATCTGTGCACTGACAGGGTTAACATTTCACCCAGGCCGGCAGGTGTTGGTGGGCAGTGGCTGAAGCAGTCAC
>VWYI01026284.1:13894-30489 GCA_013399455.1 Anthoscopus minutus
CCAGCCCGGTCCTCCCCACTGTCCCCTGCCTTGCTGCTCACCACTGTCCTCAGCCTGCTCCTCGCCACTGTCCCCAGCCTGGTGTTCACCACTGTCCCCAGCCTGATCCCCACACTGAGCCCAGCCTGTTCCTCACACTGTACCCAGCCTGCTCCTTACCGCTGTCCCCAGCCTGATCCTCACACTGAGCCCAGTCTGCTCCTCACACTGTCCTGAGCCTCATCCTCACACTGAGCCCAGCCCGTTCTTCACACTGTCCCCAGCCTGATCCTCACACGGTCCCCAGCCTGGTCCTCACACTGTCCCCAGCCTGATCCTCACACGGTCCCCAGCCTGGTCCTCACACTGTCCCCAGCCTGATCCTCACACTGAGCCCAGCCTGATCCTCACACTGTCCTCAGCACGGTCCCCAGCCAGAGTTTGTCTGAAGGTGCTGCTTGACATCCTTACACTGTAAGCCTTTAGCAGCCAGGATCATACACATACATGCAGAATTCCTTACATCTTCCTAGAGCTGCTTCCTCTTGCATCTCTGTATCCAGTGTGGATTGCATTATGGAACACCATACCAGTGAAATTTGCACAGAAAAAAAATGGTAATTGTTACCTTTTTTTTTTTGCAGGTAGTGTCATTCATCTTTTGAAAAATAGTCTCAGAATTCCCTGCAGTGAAACCTCTGATGTTCTTTAAGGCCATTTGAGCAGAGTATTCACCATTACTAAAAATCTTTGACTTTGATATTGAAAAAAAGGCTTCAATTCATAATTCAATAATGAAGGCACAGCTTTGTTTGAAGATTTTATGGCTTCATTACTCATTCACAATGCTGCTATCAGAATGGTATAAATTCAATTTGTTTCATAAAACTTGCATTAAGCAGTTAAAATAATTAATAAACATGCATAAATTATAATTATTTTCCTTTCTAAATGAGAGGTTGCTTTCTGCAGTCGCAAGAGAAGGAACTTGTAAGAGCACTGATCTCCATATACATGTATGTGTAGCTACTAGACATATATGTGCACTTTTACATGGTAATGTGTAATTATAATTGCTTTGACTTTCTAAAACAACATACAGTGAAGAGGCAGTGAGACAAAAAATTCAATGACATACCTTTGTGTGTAGATACTGTTCTTCATATGATCTAGAAAGGTGTGAAATCTGTGTAAAAGGTCAAGAACTGATTTTCATATGATAATGTGGGGTTTTCTCTTGCAGAATTTGCAACACTGATAAGAATTTTAATATTTTTTTTAAAAAAGTAAATCCCAAATGACCATCCAGAAAGAAACTGTTTTTAATAAGTCAAGTCCTTGAAACCAAAAACTGTAAATAAAATATTTAAATCTATGTCTATTAAAACTTTCAAACAAATTTCAATTTGGATTTCAATATGGCTACTCCCAAGAGGAAAAAAAAACAAACTACATAATGCAAGATTTTTTTTTTCCTTATTTTGCTTTTACAGAGGAAAATACTTTTTGCCATCCATAAAATAATTTCTCTAGGCCACATTCACGCACACTCATTCTAGAAAACCATTTCATATTTGATCCATTCTAATTCTTCATCACTTTCTGATAATACTAGGGTTTTGTGATTTTAGAGATTATCACTCATGTTCCTTACATATTTCCTCCATAAACAGATACATAAAAAGGCCCTGTGGTGTTGCTTTACCCTTAAGGATGCCAGCACAAATTAAAGGTTTAGCTTTACCTAAACAGTATGGTTAATCTGCTTGTATCTACAGCTGTACAGGGGTGGAGCAACAAGGTGATCTTCAATTTTTACTATAGTCTGCTTGCATGCTGTGCCCCAGCAGCTCAAAAAAAGTGATTTATTTACAGAGGCCCTGATGTGAAACGGATGTGAGAAATGGTAACTGAATTATTTTAATATTTTAATATTTTCAAATGAGGCATGTAGCTTTACGTGTCACTGTAGCGTCCATGTTCCTGGAGGTGGAGCTGATCCACTGCCACATTTATTATTTGAGCCAACACAAAAATAATGTGATGGGATTATTTAAACTCTTGTGAACTTTATTGTAATCCCTATTTTGACTGAGTCTCTCAGAAGCAGGCGCTTCATTCCTCAGTTTTGTGATATACCATTCTACCACTCTGTTACTGAACTACTTTACTTGCAGTTCTTAAGGCTTGTCCAATGTGTTTTTCAGTTTTTCTTTGTGGAAGGCTGCACACAATACCTCGAGGCTTGCATTCTGTTAGCTTTATAAAGTCACAAAGGAAACACATCCAAAAAAAAAAAAGGGAAAACTCCCCCAAAAGACCAGATTTTTTTACATGGTTATTATTACGTTTTGCATGTGCCATGATTTTCTTATACAAGATTTAAAAAAACCAAATCCTGAATTGTGATGTAGAGCTGAGCTACAGAGGGTAGTGTACTAGAGAATTGTAAGGGATAGGCTATTCTGTGCGGCTCAGACAGACTCCCAGGCAGATTCACTGTCCACCTTACTGAAAGCCTGATTGTACATTTGAAAGGTTTAAGGCTGACAGGCAGGATGTTTGCTGCCATTGGCAGCAGAGGAATAAAAATTAGTTTGAAGGAAAGGGAAGTTTAACTCAGAATGAGGCTAACAAATTCAGAGGTTTTAAACTAGCTATTAGGACCTTGTGTGGTTACACTTGCTTAAATAAATGGTTTAAAGATTGTTATATCATCTGAAATCTGAGTTCTAGATACAGGAGGTTATAAAATTGGAGATATATTAGTTGGCAGATTACACAAAATTGACACTGCTAAAAGGATGGGCAAAAGAAGTAGGTTTTAGAAAAGAATTTGAAAGCATTATTATCCTTGATCCACAGAAAGTATATTTCAAACACTAATGTAGCATACAGATATATACAGACTCCAACAGTTTTGGAAAAGGGATGAGAGTTTGGGAGGAAACAGATGATTCAGCTGAGGCAAGTTACTGAACAATACAGAAAAACAAACAGCTTAAATCCAAAGCAGGTGTTGGTGGATGAAGGGTCTTTCCTGTCTGATAGCATCAGAGTGATATAAAATTGAGTCACAAAACTCTGGCTGCAACACTCTGAGCAAAATGTAATTAATCTCTTCTGGTATGGAGGAGTCAAGTCCAATCAAGGGGAAGAAATGACTAAGTGTGAAGCACTATCTAATCCATCATTGGATGGATGGCTGTATACCACTGGATATATTATATCAAGTAAGTTGCAGTGTAAAATATGGGTTTTAGAAAAATGATATAGACAGAGGGTTAATGACATGTGGAAAAACCTGGAAGATAAAAAAATAACAAAGAAACCTGAAATAACCCTGAGCTTCTACTCCACAGAGACAAAGCAGAGAGTAAAATAAAACAGCATGGGCATGAAGAGGGAAGAAACAGATAACTGTGACATCCAGGGAGAGTGAGATTAGAAGCTTTTAGAGATACAGGACGCTGCATCAGAAATACAAGGAGAAACCCTGTGCATTGAAAATAGCACTGAGCATCATTCAGAGAAGAGAATTTTTAGAAAGATGAGGATTGACATTGAGCTACATATATACCCAGTAGATTTTATCCATTTACTCATCAATTAATGAAAGGAATACATGGACAAAAGTATTGATAGATTCAACAGAAGATAAAACTTTAATGAATAGCTGTCACACAGTACATTTATAAAGTATGAGTACTGGGATTATGAGAAGCTACAGGCTATCAGATAAACTAAATTCCTTGAGTCTATTAGGGACCAGCAAGAATAAACTAGAGGGACATCTTGATGTGAAGATACCTCAGCTCTCAGTTCCTTCACCCAAAATACAGACTATATGAGCTAATGTCTCAGCAACACTTCCTCCATGTGTGAACTTATACCTCAGTGTCCCATAGCCTTCAAGGTTTAGAGCTAAGGGCTTGTCAAGTGCCATTGACAACCCTGTTTTCATGGAATTGCACTGGAACAGACACATCTTTTTGGGATAAAAAAAATGAACAGAAGTGTTTGACCAAAGCTGACTAATCCTGATGAAAAGAGTTCAGTCTGATTCTGATAAAATCAATTCACAGTTTTCTCATCAGCACAATCTAGCCTCACATAATAGAGAGGTGAGTGGCTGTTTCAGAGAACTGCAAAATCGCAGGAAGATTGAGACTGAAAGGGACCTTTAGAAATTATCTGTGTTACTCCCTGCGTCTGTGTAGTGCTGCCTGGAACCTTGGTTGTGTCCAGACAACTTTTGAATATATGCAAGGAGAGAGATCCACACATTCTCTGGGACAGCATGTGCCAGTGCTCAGTCACCCTCACAGCAAATAATGTTCAGAGGGAACCACTTGTGTTTCAATTTGTACCCATTTACTGTGCTTTCACTGGGCACTGCTGGCTCTATTTTCTTTGCTTTGTCTATTCAGGTATTCATATACAGTGTAAGATTCCCTCTGAGCCTCATCTTCTCCAGACATGTGTCCCAACTGTCTCAATCTTTCTCTACAGCAAAGATGTTCCAGTCCCTTAAAACATCCTGGGGGCCCTTCTTTGGACCCTGTCATGTCCATACCTCCTTTACTGGGGAGCCTGAAACTGGATACAAGACTCTAGGAGTGGCCTCATCAGTGCCAAGTACAGCACAGCCCTTGGCCTGCTGGCAATGCTTCTAAGAAGCCCAGGATACCAACTACCTTTGTGTGGGTCAGCACAGCAGGATGCAGGAACAAATATAAAAATATCAACAAAATGCATGGAGTACATTTATTTTTGTTACTCTACCAGCTGGGGATCCTCAAACCAGCACTCAGGCACATAAGCAGAGCTGCATGCACTGTAGAACTTGGTCCATGCTAAAGGGTCACTGAACCTGCTGGTTTTGCCTGTGTGTCAGGGATTTGCACAGGCATAGTTTACTGCTGTGCTTGATCTTCCTTGCAGCAGAGAATAAATCTCTAGAATGTTTGATAGAGTGTCTCAAGCCTATCACAGGCCTATATTATCTAAACACAGATGTTCTTCTTGTCAAACACACAAGGCTAAACAGCAATTAATATGATATATGTGTTTTTTGACACCCCAGCTGTAAGTCACTTGAGTATGTGTTTACAATACTCCTTGCCAATATTCTGTTATTTCCCCACAGTCTTTGCTTCAAGGGCACATTACTGGCTCTTCTTCAAATGCACGTCAAGGGTGGCTGCCAGGTGCTTTTCTGCTAAGCTACTTTCCAGCTGGGTGGTCCCTAGCATATATTGGTGTAAGGGGTTGTTACTGGTGCAGGATTTTGAACTTCTTGACACTCGAGATTTCTGTCAGCCCAGTTCTCCACCCTGTCAAGGTCCCTTTCAATTGTAACACAATTCTTTGGCATATCAGCTACTCCTCCCAGTTTTGTGTCATCTAAAATAATTTAGTTATTTGTAAACCTGGTGTGGTGCAAAACCCCTCACCTAAAAAAAAAAACCTGAAAAAAACATGCAGTTGCATATATATATGACTAATTTCAACCTACCATTTGATGTAACCTTAACCCTGAAGGGGGTTCTAGGCACTGAGTTCTGACAATAATTCTCCATCCTCTTCTTGCTTCACAGTGTTTGTGGCTTATCAGAAGGCAGCATTACCAGAGATGCACAACCTTGAGGGATTTTATCTGATTAGGAATGAGTGACATTTTTTGTGATAAGTGTTCACTTCTGGGGAGACGCTCTTGGTGTTGGATATAATGGACTTAAGTATTCAAAGATGCTTTTACCTGGCATCCTTACATATTGTTTCACAGAGCTTACATAATAATATGAGTTTGGGGGACACTGACAAGGTCAAAAAGTTTGGTGCTTTTTCAAACTGTGTGACTTCCAAATATTCTCAGAATACCAAGTTTTTCAGAAAAAGAAAAAAGTCCATTTAGAAGTTAGAAACTTCTAACAGGCACCTCCCAAACTTATGAGATTCTACCATATAATTGGATATTTACACAAAGCCATGTATCTGTGAAGGTCATGGTACCCCTGGGAAATAATGTAAAATATATTAGAAAATTAAATGCCAGAAAATTTGTTTTCACTGGCCATTCTACTAATTTGTTTCTAAGATAAAAATTTCATTAAGATTTTCCAATGAACACCCAGGCACTAGCTTCCTTATCAATAAAATAACTTGTTTTATAGAGTAAACCTAGGAAACGATGGATGGGTGTGTGTGACCAACAGTCAGTTTATTATATTAAAAAAAAGCAAACCCACAACAAACTTCAGTAAATTTTGATGAATAACAATATATAAGACAGAACATGTTCTTTACAAAATGCTTTATTCACTTGTCTTTTCTTTTAATATTTTGTGTCTTCATTTATTGTCACATCCAAAACATACTTCTTGATAATTTATTTTCAACAGAAGCAATCCAGTGTGTGGACAAAATTTGTCATCTTCTGCTTTGATTCTGCAGTCAGACTATCTAGCAGAAACCCTGCTTTATACCTCCAAAACTGTTCATGAGTTCAAAATCCAGTAGTCTTGATTGCATTAGTTTTAACATGAAAGAACTAAAATTATTTTTGCTGTTGAGTGGATTGTTTTATTTATCAAATAGTCTGGCCTTGACCAATTACATCAGTTAATGTTGTCTGTGTAAGTAAGGAAGGTGGGTTTAGAGGTACCTAAAATCTGCAATATTATCTTGTAGTCTAATGCAATTTGATCATGCAAGCTAAGCAGGATCTGTAATGGGAGAGGTAAATAGCTCTGTTGCCAGTATCAGCACTGCTTTTGCCTCCTGAGTTAATATTAGTTTAGAGACCTTGTGAATAAATCCTTCACAGGAGGGAGGCAGACTAGGTGCACTAGCAGCTTCCAATTGCAATGATGATGAATTCAACTCTAATCACCAGATTTCCCACAGACTTCATAAAAGTGGCACTAGGCAGAGTGAAAAGAGACCTTGGATGAATAGCTTCATGCCAAGCTAACAGGCATTTCAGATCCATGAAGCTGAGTAGCATGGGATCTCTGCAAGCACAACGACTTATCTAAAGCTGCTTTCAGTGAGCATGGCCATGCTACCCTTTATCTCTGAGACCTGTCAAGTAAAACTAGCTCCGTTTGAGAAGGGAGCATTTCTCCAAATCCTGTGCCTGTGGAAATCTCTCCTTTTCAGTGAGCAGCTGAAGCCTGATTTCATTGAACTGATGCACCATTATATAAAGGGATAGTGGTGAAGGTGTTACTACCTCTGTCTTGCAGCAGATTAGTTTCCCATTTCTCTAGGAGCTGTTTAATTCATTTAACTTCTAGCTTCAATTTATGTTCTAGTAGCATTGTGTTTGGTGGTATCTGTTAGGTTGTGACAGGGATAATTTTTTAACTTAAGCAAAAAACTTTCCCCCTTGCCCTTCTTGAAAACAAAACAAAGCAAAACTGAAGAAAAAACATTAACAAAATAGCTGGATGATATAGTCAACATGTCAGGTGTGCCAAATAGGCTTTTTTATCCTTAGCATATGTCAAACCTAATGATCAATAAAGGCTTAAATGACTTTTCCCACTATTCTATATTTCTGTTTTTATAAATAAACTCAAACCATGGCAAGAAAATACTGTTAGTTATTGAGGTTTGTAGTAAAAAAAATATTTTTGAATTCCTTATTTTTCCAAATAAATTGTTAAATAATCAAAGATTAGTAGCAGAGGGTGAATAAATCTTTAATAAATATATTTGATGGGGTTTTTTTGAGTTTGTAAAGGTAAACTTGAAATACACGTTTCCTCTGAAGAAGCTATTAAATATTGCTTCACATTAAGGACTGAAGACTCTTTCATGTGTCTTAAATGATATCAATATATAAAAATATGGTTAAAAAATAAACCATTTATTTCAATTAAATTCAATACATGGACAAGAAGGAATTTCTCACTATATGGTCAAAAATAAGCTCAATAAATCTAAATGCGTACTTTCAACATCTGTTTTATCTCATTTTTACAATGCCAGTAGCTACAGTGTAATTTGGAAGGAAAGAATTTTTGAGTTTGGGGAAAAGAATGTCCTATAAGAGAATTTTTCACTAGAAAAAAATTACAAATTTTTTGCAAGTTCAAACAAGACCAACTGATGTTAAACTTTTAGTTGGATCTATGTTCTAAGAGCAAAGTATAGCATTTTGAGAGGAAAAGCAACCAGAATATCTGCAGTATCTTAAATAAAGTAAAAATAAAAAGAACAGAAATAAAATCTCCATGGGAATTTAAAAGGTATTTTCCTTTTTATTCTACATTTTACATCACTTCCTAGGTTTGCCCCTTGTAGGTACACTAGTTCTCTTATAAATCGCTCCTGAAATGCAGAAATGAGTTTAATGGTGAGTCTTATGTAATGACATGTTTCACTTTGCTCAAACTGGCTCCTTCAGAACACCAGCCTTGAGTCCTTCTANATTAATATATTACAGAGAGCTCAGGGAAAACAAAAGTCTAACTCAACACTGGCAAGAAACACTGTCGTAAATGCTCATAAAACCTCAGTACCCTATGTTTTTCTAATGAATTACAATGTATAGAAATAGATTTAGTGAGCCTCAAGGACAAGAGACTTGGTATCTTTTCAAATAAAGCTTTCAGGAATGATTACAAGAGAGAAGATCACAGAAGAACTTTATTGACAAATGCACAAAGTTCCTGAGGTGATATTTTCAGGCCCCTGCTCCGCTACTGATTGTTGGGTGATGTATCTATTGGGTGCATGGCCCTTTGTTTAAGAATTCATTTGAGTTGTGCTTCATTGTCTTCTTAAAATGATGTTTGCTTGGCCAAACAGAGACACCTGAACTTGTCACACAGTCTCCATTTATAGCCAATAAAAAAAAGTATTTCTAAACCCTGATTCATCTCACTAAAATACTATTTTCTAAAATACAGCAGATGAATTGTGCCCTCAAAATGCCAATTTCTCTTCGCTGGCTAAAAAACCAGTCTGAGATGTCATACTAATTTATAGATACACAAAGGGAGGAATTCCTTTCACATTCCCTTAGTAATTTCTTTTTGCTTCATTTTTAAGGACAGCACATAATCAATAAGCCCCTGTCTCTATCTCCAGATCATGGAACTACAGCACAGACCCATACCTATCCTCAGAAATGTCTTAGTTCTACAATAACACAAGGGAACATCCTCTATCATCCCCATCTATGGCACTATAGCTGGCATGTCTTGTCTGCAGTAGACTGCTACAAGTTTCCCTCCATTAAAAAGTGGTTTTCTGTCCCAAGATAATTCCCTTTGTGTATTTCACAAACCAGTTCTATGACTTCAGGTATCAGACTCTGCAGCTTCCCCCGCTTGGCTTTACCCAGAACACAGTTTTGCTGTTTAGAGAGCTTCCATTCAATGGATTCATCACAGTACAGCACACAGTAGAACGACTATTACCTGTATGTCACACAGCAGGTACATAATAGCTTTACTGCAGGATATATGAAAGTTGAAAGAGACACCCATTGAAGGACTTAACAGCCACAGTGGATTGTGTTAGTGGGGGAACTTACTTCAGGTGGAAGAGGTTCTCTGTATGGCAGGACAGTAAGTCAGAGAGCTGTTTCATTTCAGCGTAATGTGGGTTATTCAACCCATGTACTGGGCCTGGCTGAGATGGGGTTCATTTTCCCACAGCAGCCCTCACAGTGGTATTCCTTCCATCAGCACCTCTAAAGGTGCTGATAACACACCAGTGGTTTTTGGCTACTGCTGAGCAGCACTGGCACAGCGCCAAGGCTGTCTTTCAACATTCCATAGCCTGGGGGTGGGCAAAATCCTGAGAAGGGACACAGCTAGCCCAGCTGACCCAAACTGACCAAAGGGATATTCTGTACCATATGATGTCATCTCAGATACAAGAGGTAAAGAAGGGAGGAGGGAGGGGAGCATCCATTATTTACAGTGTTTGCCTTCTGGAGCAAGTGCTATGCATGCTGAAGCCCTGCTTTCTGGCTGCAAGCTGTGTGAGAATATGCTTTTTAATGGAAGCTCTAGAGACCATGGATGTATCTTCATTAACTGCAGGCACAATGTCCTTGGGAAAGAAATTATTCACAGTATTGCTGATGCTCAATATTTTTAAACTGTAAATATTTAGCAACTAAGTTTTATAAAGGCTCTTCTGCGTGTGGATTAGGGAAGTGGGACTAAACATATCTGCAAATGCAGCCAAGCAAGCACAGAGTGACTTGCTGCTTTATATACCGGAAATATGAGACTCAGACATATAACTGTAGTAAATTAGAGGAAAATGACTGAGTTGTCTGCAAGTGGAAAAATCAGACAGATACCTGGCTTCTTTTAAGTTTACAGTTATTAATTTTATAGGAATCCTTAATGTAGATAATAAACACAAGAAGAATAATGGAGGTGAAAAGACAAAATTCTGGCTTTCTTAGTTGTCAATCATAGATTGAAATAAATACGATAGTAAAAGTGGCTTATGTACTAGAACATTTTTAGAATTTTTTGCTGGCAAAATTTCTGCATGTTTGTGCTTGGGATATTTTTAATGTTTCACCATGAGTTTTGGAAGTAGACACTTCAAGAAGAGCTGTGAAGTTAGATGGAAAATTATATGATTGCTTTCCACTCTTTCTGATGACTTCCAGAGCATGAAACCAAAAGCCAGAATGCAGCTATGTTTTTAGCTGCCATCAGCTTTCAGTATGACATAGTATTCGATAGTGGCTCAGGACGTATGCAGTATTTTTTAAACTTTGGTTTAGGAGGAAAACTAGAAGAATGGCTTAGAGTGTGCAATGACTTATAAAGAAGTGCAAAAATATAAAATATTTCAATAATTAGATCATAGAATCATAGAATGGCTAGATCACCTTAGGCTAGTTCCCAAGCCCCCATGGGGGTATGCCATGGGAAGGCACACCTTTCACTAGACCAGGCTACTCAGAGCTCCATCCAACCTAGCCTTGAATATTTCCAGGGATGAGGCATCTACAGCTTCTCTGACAACCTGTTCCAGTGTCTCACCATCTTTACAGTAAAGAATTTCTTTCTGATATCTAATCCAAACCTGCCCTTTTTCAGTTTGAATCCATTTCCCCTAGTCTTGTCACTACATGCTCTCTCTTTAGAAGATTATTTGTAGGCTTTTCTAAGTTTATGTAAGTTAAAAATATGGAAATGACCATGCATGAGGTAATAATTAATTAATTCAGCAAAAATATTGATAAAACCTCCACTAGCATATCAGTTAGGCTGATTGTTTTGCAATTACTCTCTTCCATGTAGTCAAGTTGAAATACATTATTCTACTTCCTTAAGTAGATACAAGAAAGAAAAGAAAAAATTACTCTTTTCTGGAGAAAACTTTATTTTTTGAAGAGTTTGCACTTTTCAGAATGACTTTATTAAACAGACAATTCTTTCAGAGATGTTTACCTGACCTTTCTATACTTTCAAATCGGTATATGTTGGCTTGTAATCCTCCTATTTGTACTGCACTTTCTTTATAAATTACTCTGTATTTGTATAGAATACAATGACAAAAATTACTACCTAAGAAATGCTTAAGAATTTGAAACATTGTGAAAAATGAAGAGAAAATCTGCAGGTGATATGTGAACTCAGTTTTCAGTTTGATGAAGTTCTATTGTATACATAAGTAACAATTATGTCTCCCTTTACAATTATGTCTCCCTTTACAAAAAGAGTTCTACATTCCTAAAACGAATAACTGTTGATTTTGAATGAAAAGCAGAACATCTTTATTAGTGTATATGATTTAAACCAAGAAAAATGGCTCACAGGAATTATTTTTCTATCATACTGGAACTGATATTTTAATTCAGAATTATTAGAATTAAAATAAGCTTTACCCTTCTCTGTTATCTCACTGTGTAGCTCAAAATTTTGATAGCTATGAATCAGGGACTTGATCTTAGTATTTCAAAGGCAAGATCTAGACTGCAAAGTAAATGATAAGAAATAAAAGGAGAAAAAAAAAACATGAAATAGGTTTAAGATGGAAAGAAGCAGAAAATGTGCTTTGATTAACTGAAAGGTTAATTACTGAAAGACTTCCTCCACATAGCATACTGTTAATTAGAAAGTCTGAGCAATGTGTGATTTAATTTAACACTATGCAAAAGGCCAACACAACATAGTAAACTGCTTGATTCTTCTTGTGTTTGTGAAACATATAACTTGGTGTTTCATTCTACTCTGGACTAAAAGAAAGCTGGTTTTCTTTTTTTCTTTTTTTTTAATAGATGAAAGACAAAGTTAAGAAAAATGAGACTTAGGTAGGGATGACACCAATTAGATACCATGGATTAGTGTTCTCATCCACTACTGTCACCTTATCTCTGATCTGTTAAGCACATTGGGCACAGGACAGAACTGTTTTGTACAACAGGGTTTCTGGTCACCCCAAGAGGAATATTATGGTGTCTTCTAGAAAGTAGCAAACTTACATTCCTTTTCTAACATCTTCAGAAAAATGTTCTCATAAGAATGGAAAGTATAATACTAAAAATGTCCCACAACAATGGGACTTCCAGTAGAGTGCCAGACTGTCCTGCTTATGTGTCACCAGAAACTCCTCACTCATGACTTTTGGAAGTACTCTAAGCAAACCCTTCAGCAGCACACATGGGGAGCTACTGACAATAAGCAAAATGTACACAGAGCCCAGAAACCTCATCAAATTTGTCACCTCCTGGGTGTACCTCAGGGGCTGAAGGACTGTCAAATTCCTGATTTACAAGGAGCTACAGAATTTGACAGAATGGACACAATTTTGGAGAATGAATTTGAGGGAGTCTGGGACAGAGATGAGATTTGAGTCCCTATTGTTGCTGGATGTATACATTTAACAGGGAATTTTGATCGGAAAAGTTTTTATAGGATAATCAAAAAGACAGACTGGAATTACCATTGTAGTACCAGGCATAGACAAGGCATAAACCCAAGAATTAATTATTGAATCATTATCTCCCACACTTTGAACTATGAAGGCAATTCCTTTAAGTTGGTTAATAGTACTGTGAGCAGAAACAGCAGCACTTTAAACCATCAGAAAAGAATTCATCCTCTGGTTTTAGTCACCTAAACATTATTCATATAATCTATGCTGCTTGTACAGGTACTCATTATAAAGTAATCAAATGTATGCTAAAATAGCTGTTTCAAAATGGTGCTCTGAATAGGTAAACTCTTTCCATTGGCTCCACTTTTTCAGGAGTAAAATTTGGTAAGACAACTGCTGTCTTTATATATTGCTGTAGATTTCTAGAATTCTAGAAATGTAGAGCCATTTTCTCCAAATTTTATTTGAAGCAGGTTGATAGAATCCCACCACAGTAGTAAGCAAAGGAAAATGGAAATTACAAATGCATGGCAAGCAGCATGAGCCAAGTAGGAGGAAAATTGCAAAATCTTCCTAGTGCTATACAATTAATTTTCCAAGGATGTAAAAATCCACATTGTCATATACTAATAATTAGAGACAGCTAATTGTCATTCAAGGACTTTTAGCATGACCTCTTCTTGTGTAATTACTTTTATTTTTTATTGTAAAGTCGGTATATCCATTTCCATTTATGCTGCTTTAAGGATAATTCATGAAAATCTACCCAGCACAGGCTAACACTCATTTGAAAAAAATGCCTTTCTCTTCAGCCTTAGAGTTATTTCTATTTGACAAACCCGTGTTAACAGCAGTTAACTAAAGAAGAAACAAACCAAGAAATACAAGGCAGTGCAACAAGGAAGATAATAGAAAATATCTCTTGACCAAAGAAAAGGTCCCCTTAATCCTTCCCCTTTGGGACAGAAGTTTTGATACCATTCAGTTCAATGTAAGCAAGTCCCAAACGCTTAGGTTAAAGAACTAAAGAAAGGAAAAAGGAAGGATCACTTCCCATTCCTCTTCAATCCCCATATAACAGGGCCTAGTCAAAAACTAGAGGTCTCTCAACAAGTCCTCCTGTAACACACATTGTACCCACCATTGGAACTGGTTAAGTATATTTTCCCAGTAGTGACACAAGTTTACAAAGGAAGCTACAATTTTCTCTCTCCATACTTCTATCCATCCTTCTAGCTCCACGAGGTCTGCCAGGATAGTGTCATAATTGAAGAGATAAAAGAAAATGGCATACTGGAAATCAGGTCTGCTTTTGACAACAAAACTACTAAGAAATGTGTAAAATTCTTAAATAAACTTGGAGCATTGAATAAAAAAATCAGATCCTTTTTCTGGTCTAAAACCCACACACATTCTAAACTGAGCAGACATTATACTTTTTATGGTGCACCATTTCTGATGGAATTAAGAAAAAAGAAACAGTTTAGACAGAGAAATATTTGCCAACAAAACAAACCTACAGTCACAGACATCTAATTCTGTAAGCTTTTATGATTAATATTTTATGGCCCTCACTGATCTGCCCAATCTTGGGGAAAAATGTGGCACAGCTAAAGAATTTATCAAACAGGAAGTAAAATGCAAACTGCAATAGAGATGTCATAGTAAAGTATTGCGTTTGCTTACTGTTAGCTGAGACACTGCATGGAGTGCTTTATTTGAGCAGCAGAAACAACATTAGCATACACAAGTATGATTGCATACACATTAAAAGAAAATTATGATGAATGTTATTTTCAAGTTGTTTTTTTTAACTATACCTAAGGACTTCATTTTATACAATCATTCTATAAAGTAACCATTTTCTTTGCTGCAGATTTCTGTAAGAAGTATTTAAATTTTAACCTATCAACCTTTTTGTTTTATCAGCATTAGAAAAAATGTACATTCACTGATGAACCTCAATAATGCATCAAGGATCATTGACTGTGGTAAGGACATTTGAGGAGACCATACCATTCAAATAATATTGTTAGTCTGTTTGCCTTAGTGAAATGTGAAAATATGAGAACAGAAGGACTGTACTGTGCTCTGTAATAACTTTATCAGTTTTGCTGAGGTATAGCAGGAAAAATACATTTGCCTATGGCAAAGAGGGAACTGAATTTACACAGAAAAAATATTAGTTATAATTCAATTGACACATTCCAGTTACAAAAACATGAATCATCATTTGATGATAATGTAGTGATATATGAGGTTAAAAGACTGACTGACCAGTCCCTAGGTTAAGTTCCTTGTTTATCTTGCCTAGACTGTGCTGTGCGACTCCAGTCACAAGGGCACAACTGTGTAATTTGCAGAGAGTCCAGAACAAACGTTGGTGCAACTCCTCATCAGACTAAATAAGTTATGAAAATGAGGCTCTGGTTTGTGATATACTTCTCTTTACTGTGTCAACTACCTAAGAGAAGCGGCCAGTTTCATCATCATCCCTTTTAATCACAAGATATTGGTGTGATATTGAGCAGTTCTTGAAAATTGACAAATCCAGACACTAATTCTCCAGGAGGGTTATCCTGATAAACAGCCCTTGCGATGGCAGCTCTTTTATGGAGTCACAGCATTTCCATTTGCAAGATAGAAGTGCTGGTTGAGGTGGTGGTCGATGGAGTTAATACAGGTCAACTCCTACATGGAATGGGGCTACAACCAACATGAGAAAAGGTTGGCTGTGGCATTGTCTAGCCAAGGTTTGAAAATCTCCAAGGACATTCTACAATCTTCTTGGATACCCTGTTGCAGGGTTGCCCTGCGCTTCCAGTAGATTTTTCTTGTTGAGGTGTGTAATCTGAAACTCTCAGGATGTAATTTCTGACACTGGTAGAGAACTAAAGCTACCCTTGCATTACCTAGTATTAAATATGAAAATAAATATGAAAAAAAAAGTCATAAAAACACTTACAACATTTCATTTGTGCCACCAGATGCAGGAACTGAAACTTCAGAGCAAAGTCATCTCACAACAGCTCATAAGAAAGACATGAAACCTCTCCTAGTAGAATGCCTTACCATTTGGAGATCCGAGTCAGAAACTGAAAGACAAGAAATGAAAATACATTTTTCAAATCTCACCAATTTTATTATGAATGACTGTGGTAATTACTACCAGCTTAGGTCCATGGGAAAGCTATTCAGTGATCTATAATACAATTAAAATGCAGATGATATTCAGTCATCTGTATTTAAGAATGTGATAGTAAATAGTCAGTGTCACCAATGTTCAAGTAAACCCGCATCCTCTAGCACACCCTCAACAGTACTTCAAAATTCATATCTAAGAAGAAATAAGAAGTGTAGAAGAGAAGATAGAAGGAAGGCAAATCAGAGCTTGAAGTGTGCTATCTCCTAAGATGCCTTATTTGAATGAATATAGCTGGCTGAAAATCTGCCTGTGAATCTCCAATGAATCAGTAATGTTTCCATCAAAAGTGAATCAGTTTACCCTAATTCCAAAAGCATTATGGAAGAACTATAAAAAGAGGAGAGTGCTACAATAAAGGGCACATTAGGAATATGAGAACATATCTCTTATTGTCCTAGCAGCTATTTTACAAACTGCAGAAGAAAATGCTTTAAAAAGGTTATCTGTAGAGTGGAGAGCCGTGGGAAGGAAAGTTCCGGGAAGGGAAATTCCGGGAAGTTTCAGGAAGTTCTGTGAAGTTCCGGGAAAGGAAGTTCCGGGA
>VWYI01026285.1:0-99234 GCA_013399455.1 Anthoscopus minutus
TGCAAAATGATTGCAACCTTACCTTATACTCTGCACAGACATTTTCTATTACAATTGAAAACTGTATTTTTGTACAAATTTCAGTTGTACAATTGAAAATATTACAGCATGAGATCCTAGTAACTCAAACTTTTAATCTCTTCTTAAACTTATAAGGAAATTATTCCATTAAACTGGGTAAGGATGGATTTCCTTGTACCCAGTGAAGATAATATTGCTAAAATTTCTTAAATGTGATGCCCATATTGACATCTTCTCAAAAGGAGATTAAGAAGCTTAAAGGATCATGCCTTACGAGTTCCTACCATTCCTACCATTGACCTAACCTTGTTCATATTATTGATTAGCATTTATTTAAAAATATTTTTTCACCCAACTAAATATATTTCGCTTAAGATTCCATTTGTATAGAAATTATTATTGTGAGGGAGTCTCTTTTCATTAATAAAAGTAACTTTAAAACTCTTTTAATTCTACAACAGAAGGCTAAAGGAAAGCTCTTTGATATATCTACTTAATTTGCTTTATCACTTTTTTGCTTATCAAATGTTAAGGGAGGTTTTTATTAAAGTTTTTCCACACTCTAGCCACATGTAAAACAGTTCTTTTACCAGTAAACATTTACAGATACTTCATCACAGAAGTGGAAGGACTATTCTTACTGGATGCTAATCAGTGGACCACCTTCACAGGATGGTGAGTTGTTATGTCAGATGTTTAGTTAATTCTACTCTTAACAAATAAATAAATGTTCCCAAATTCATGAACTCTTAAGCATGTATGCATGTCTAAAAATTGTAGCAGTTTCTCTAGATAAAAAACTTCTCACAAGCAGCAGTTTTCCTATACAAAGAGTCCTTCAGGTTTTATACTGGTAAATAATTAAGAAATAAGGACTGTGATAATTTAATTTTGTTTGATGGATATGTGTCTTTGATAACATAGCGGAATTATGCTGTCATTTCATTAGACTTTAATTTTCTGTGAAAAAAACCCCAAAACAACAGAAAACCCCCCAAAAACATACACATGAATGGCTACATTTGTCAAAGTTTGAAAAATTATTAGATTTTCCTGGAAAAAGTATGTCAGTTCCTACACAGTTACATGTCATCATATATACAGTAGACTTTTAGGTGAGAAAAGAAAGGAGGATTCCTCTGCTGACAGGTAGTAGCCATTAAATCTCCCAATGAGGAAGCACAGTTGCTAAAATGTTTTATGAAGAGACAACCAAATGTCTCAGGTCAGAAAATGAGTCAATCTCAAAGTATTCCAGCTAGAAAAGCAGCTTAGAAATTTTCTCTGTCATCTCATGTCCCTTCACTGTAGCACATTTTGCTGTTTTGTCTCACAAAGGTTTCAAATAAAATGAAAGCATAGAGAGAATTTACATCCAGCCCAAAAACTTCCTCTTCTCTTACTCCAGAGACTCTGAACCAGGCAGCTGTAGAAATCTTACTTATATGTTTGGGCTGTCCTCTACTTAGAATCCCTGTTTTACCTATAAATTTTCATGTTCCTATGAAGCTCTTCCCACTCCTCCACTAAGTCTGCTTTTCCCGAAATGGCCTGTCTTGGCTTCAGACTTTTACCCTAGTATTTGACAATTGATTCCTTGATTACATCTGTTAGTCTAACTGGTGGATTTTTCAGCATCTGAATTAGTACAGCATTGGATCTCCTTAAGCTGAGGTGCAAGGTCAGCAAATACTCTCCTTGATTTGATATCAAATAGGAATTCAGTACATACATTTAAAATAAAATATAAGAGGTTTCTTATATGTCCACATACCTCTGTGATCTTGGTGTAAGAAATGTGTTGCCAAACCCTGACAAAGGGGATGAGGACGTGAACTATTGCGAGTCTCTCTGCAGAGCCAAGACAACTTACATAAGGTAAAGGTGTTATGACCCTGATTCCAGAATGACTCAAATACTGAAATATGACTGTTTCTTAGAATCTATGCGCTTTGGGAGGGACTTTCCACTGCACTGGACCAATGTTATGCTGATACGAGGACAAAGGAGTCTTTACTGACATGGCACTAATATAAAGGTGCAAAAACCCTATAAGAAGCATAAAAGGGACTAGGCAAATCTTGAAACTGTCACAGACACAGGAGAAGTGACAGCATATTGCAAACCAGAATCCTCATAGGCAGAAGCAGGGGAAAAGTCCCAAAAAGTGCTGAAACCAGCCAACCTAATCACCAAAACTGTACCTTAATATTAGCAAAGAATGTAGACAATTCAGCTGTTCAAAACAAGTAATGCAGTAAATCTGTCTAGACTGTATGCAATTTGGATCCCATGTCGTTTTTCCTATGCAGGAAGAAAGGTGCAGCACTACAGGCCACGAGGTAACTGTCACAGGAATAGATCAGGAATACACTCAGACAGATAATAGATAGGAAATGACAAGTTGCTCTCCCTGATTTTGCTGCAGTACACAGGGCTTCAGGTAGATTACCTCCCATTCATCTTTTCAGATATGATCACATTGAGCTGGAATAACCCCAAAGAAATACAAGTCATTGTATATAATACAAGCCATTTCTGATATATTTCCTGACCATGAGTTGCTAGATTAGGTAATCAGAAAATATAATCTTATAAATTGTGATCATTTATAACTAACATAACTCCTAATTAAAATACAGAAAACCAGAAAATAACTGAAATGCTTTCAAGCATCTCAAGAGTGATAGCAACCATTACTGAAATGCTTATCAAAATTATTTAATTTTTTAGATATTTTGTAAAAAAGGAGCAATAATTTTGACCAAAAAGAAAAAAAATTAAAGGTTAAAAAGAAGGTAAATAAAAAGTTGTGCATCCAGCTGAAGTAATTGAAAAATCAGTATTCATTTCATGCTCAAGTGTCTACTGTAAATCTGAGACATTAAATAGCCACTTCTGAATACCTTGATCCATCTCGTGACAGCCAGTGATTGGTGCACTTAAGTAGCCTAAATAAGTATTAAGGTTCTATGTGAAATCCAAGATGCCATGGTTAACATGATAGTCTTTCACATATTGGTACATTCCATCCTATAAAATGGTTCTTATCTCCTGGTACAGCAAATGCTTTAAACTGCCACTGAGATCACTGAACCAAAGGCAGTCAGTATACTTTGAGGTGTCCAGTGTGTTAAGGATATAAAAGCTTGTAATACATATCTGTTACTGTCAGCCTTTCTGTTTGAGGCTCACATGATTTCAGTGCAGTAGCAAGTCTCTTCCATCTCTTTTCCCAGATTTATTTCCAGAGAATAAAAATAAATCTTAAGGATAACTACAGACATTATATTTACTTGTAAAGAAACAGCTTAGATGGGGCCATGTTTTAAATTTGGCATTAGTTTCAGACTTGACTCAGAGTTAGTACAAGAACCTTGCTTACAGGGATGACAGCGAATGATTCACTCAGTGCTGTTTTGTTGATCCAGCTGTAGGGCTGAATTAGACAACAGGCTTCTAGAAAGACAGAAAAATATAATTTTACAGCAGACAGAGAATGACATGCCTTGGATCCACCAGGATGACTCACATGTTTGCAGTGAGAAGTAACCCTTGTCTTAGTCAGTTCACAAATTAACAATGATTAATCAAGCATAAAAAAGGCTGGAATGACTATAGCAAAATACATCCCAAATAAAACATAAGTCCTTCCAAAAATACTTGTGAGTTTTTTAATATATGCATATGTGTTATGGTTCATTCAATCTTCACTCTGCCACTGCTGTACTTGCATGTCAGAGAATGTTACTACAATGAAGAATAGCAAAAATTTAATTTTGAAATAATATTTATAGGGTTTCAAGTATATTTGACTCCAAATTTCCATGTCAGATGTAGGTCTAAAAATTACTCATAAAACTGCTTATTCTATTAACCAACCTTTTCCAATTTTATTTTATGCTGCACCTGTTTCTGTATCTTCCCCAAGATCTTAATATATTGAATATATTAGAAATGTGTAGGAGTGAGTGTTCATCATAACATCTTACTCTTCTTGAGACTATCTATCAAAACAAAAAAAATAAGATTAAACAATAGCAAATAAGAACACGCATGAGCTCTCTATACCTGTGGCTGAAAGATACTACCTTGATGATGACTGTGACCAGAAAACCATTCAGAGGTCAGGTTAGGATCAATCCATAGAGATAATACGATTGTGATGGGGAGTTGAAGGTGGGGAAGGTGGAAATCACTGCATTTTTTAGAGACAAAAATATGAGGAAACTGCAATCTATTCTTAGCTACAGGCAGATGGTTCCATGCCCAGGAAGAAAAAAATCAGCTCTGTTTGTCAGGAAAGATATATACTGTGAAATATTTACTCAGCTCAAGTAATAAGTGGAGTCTGAGAAGAAAAAATAATACACTGATTTTTTTTTCCTTACAAAAAGGCAAGAATGTGAATGGCTAGTGCAGGTGTTCATTTTGCTACACCAAGCCCAGGGACCAGCTGCTTACCTCCCTGATGAGATTTTTTTGTCCGCATGTCCCCAGTCCTATGCCCACAGTTCTCAGAATGCTGACGCTCAGTTCCTGGCTAAGCCTTGAAGGTACTTAAAATCAATTTGTTCCTCTGTTCAAATGTACAAAGATCCTAAAGACTGGCATATCACTTACTCAGAGATGAATTGGCTGAGGGTATAAAGCTTCTGCACTCTAGTGCAAGCTGATAAAAGGCACAAGACCACTAAAACTATCCTAATTTCTTGGAGACACTTGATCCATTAGACATACTCAGGTTATGCACTGACTTCCACACAATAGCCTAACAGAATTGACTAACATTTGCAATATGGGAAACACACACTTGTGACTCTTTTTGGCCTGTGGTGGTTTTGGATCTGCAGACCCCATTTTTAAGAAGATGTTTTTACTGCAAGGCTGTAGAATAGCTGAAGACTAATCCCTATCTCTGGAGATACCAAAGGTGTGATGCTGAGAAGAAGAGAAAGTGAGACTTAGGGTACTGGAGCAAGACTGATCCAGGTGGGGATTTAGTACCAGAAAAGTAGAGTGTCTTCATTTTTAATAGCATAAATTTTGAGACTGGGCTATATTACAGAAGTCTAGGGCTCTCAAAATGGGGAACCAGCACTTTCTGGAAACTTTCCTCATTCACATTCTCTGAGAACTTGTAAATATCATAGCCACTGGTGATATTTACATGGTTTTTGGTGCTTTGCCTACTGACTGAGTGTGCTGTTATCTATCATAGCCTGTTATCTCTTACAACTGGGTGCCATTATCATAATTAATTTTCTAGTTCTTCATTAAATCAGCTAATCTTATAAGCACAGGGGAAGAAAAAACAGATTTGCCACAGAGAAGCTCAGAAGAAGTAAAATGTGTGAAGAGAAATGGTAGAGCCTGGCTCAGTGACTTGCTGAGGGCTCAGCAGTAATCCTGACATGAGAACCCCAAGACTGCGTTTTGCACTGGTATTTCAGTGTCTAGCATACATTTCTTCACTTCTATTTCCTTTGTTATTAACATTGTACAAAGATGCACATTTGCAAACTTTAGAATTCATAATTTACATGTTTTTCTTTTTAAACACCTGTTTACAATTTCAAGAATGAGAATGGTGGCCTGTTTTGTTTTGGGCTGTTGGGATTTTTTTGCATTAAGTTTGCTAAAAATAGTTTTATGGTGTTCAAAATAAGCTGTTCAAAATAAGTAATTATCTATTGCATCAAAAGCTAGACAAAGTACTTGACTTGTATGGGGTTATATAAAGATTTTATGTTGCTTTGCATTATATTCTCATATAGACTTAAATTCTGGATTTAAAAGTATCTTTCCTGTGATGTTGATTAGAATTAGTGCAGTGACAGCTGGTAGGATTTAAACTATAAAACTTGAATTTTGGACATTGAAATTGTGTTTGTGGCCACATGCAAAGGACCTGAAGAGGGAAATACTGGACTTGGGGTGTAATTGATTTTGAGCATATTTTATAAGAAAAATCGATTCATAGCTAATGTAAGTTTAACCTTTTATGCCTTTTAAGGTACATCAAAATACCATCTATTCTCATTAAAAACACACCAGACTCTAGTGAACCAGACGTTTGGAGCTTATACAAGCCAGCTACTGTTTGACCTAGTTTCATTACAAGCCTGAAACTGCCCATTACACACTTAATGATGAGTAAGATGAAAAATTGAATTCAATCTACCTCGCAGGACTTAAAAAACCATCCAGACAAATCTCGTCCAAGAAAAGCAGCTGAAATTAATATGCCAGATTGTGAACTCCAGTGTCTGAGGGAGGAGCTGACACTCATTTTTCTGCCCCTTCCACAGATGCCACCTCTCACTATGTCCCAGCTGTGGGGCAGGTGAGGCTGTACCTGAGCTCATCTCTGCTAAATTCATCAACTCCTTCCTGCCAGAATACTCTGCTTTTCAGTCACCTTTCAGAGAGCAGCAGCAGCAGCAGTGGGGCTGTCATGCCCAGGTTAACAAGCTCTGCTTTCTCAGCAATGACTATTGACTTGGGTTTAATATTTCACTCACCATGTTTGCTGGTTTTGAGGATAACTCAGACTCATGACTTGCTACAGTCTGTGATAATCATAACTATACACTCAGGTATGAAATAGCTACATAAAACCAAAGTTTCCTTCTTTCACCAGCATAAAGAAATAAAAGCCCAACCCTTCAGATTCTTCTTAGCTACCGTGTGATGGAAACATGTCTAGAATCTTGTTTAAAACACTGAACAAATCAAGGTCTATCACTGATGAAAAGAGACAGCTGATTCTAGATTTGCACTAGTGTGATTGAGAGCAACATTTTTTCTGGACTATCAAAGAGATATCACAGTGAATTAAATAGTGCAACCAATTTAAAAGAAAAATACTCATTAGTGTGAATAGAAAACCATTACAGCAGAAAAATGCCGGCACTTACTGCAATACATTGGCTATTCCTATTAAGATAGTAACTAACCATTGCTGGGTAATATGATCCATGGCTAAACAGAATACTGAAAAATGATATCTTCCATGATATCATGACTAAATTAGATCTCTTCCTTATCTTTATCAGTCTGTCTCTGATGATATTACATTGAATATTTTTAGCACAGACAGTGAAAAAGGTAAAGTTGTTTTATATACAATGGTATATGCATACATGAGTTCCACTGATCCTATATACAAACAAAATAAAAATGAGCAAAACCAAACCAAAGATATTCTCCAAAAGAAATAATGTCTAACACTGCTGGTTTTGAGCAGAGCAATTCCAGACCAACTTTGAAAATCCCAGTCAAAGCACATAGTTTTGCTATAGACTCATCTGGATAGTTTCTTAGCCAAAACAATTTCAACAAAAAGGCTGGTTCCAGACATACCGTATTAAATAACCCTGAATTGGCAAAGGGTGATGCATACATTCCATCTGAGAGTCTGCTATGGCTCCGGTCAGTTGAGGTAATGTAAGTTCAGTTTCAGAGCTAGAAATTATAACAGCATTTTCAGCAAATTATCAAAACAGTCCTTTTGTACCTCCGGTACAAAAAAACATAGAAAAATGATATAAAAATCTGGCTAGATAATGTACTATTCCAGACTCTTTAAACTTTTAAAAACAAAACAGCAGAAAAGTGGTTACAGTGAAAGCAGAAATAAATGTGAGTGTGTAATTTTATTGGCAGACAGGAGTATATGGTCATCATCAAACAAGATCCTGGTTTTTTCCTCAATTATGTCATAGTTCACTGTAATTTTAGTTGCTCTGTGGGAGCTACTCACAGACAAGAATTAAAGCAGTCTGCAAACTATAAAGATGGGAGAAGTCCTCATCTCCTCAGCCTAAATTATTTTTTTCCTTCTCATGGCCTTTTCCCTTACAATTGTGGCACATTTCTGCTTACTTTTTTCTTCAAACTTTTTATAGTTTGAAAACCATTTCTATAGGCTGGGTAGAGGTGGATGGAGAAGTGCCAAAAGGGTGGAGAGATGTGAGCAAAGCAGGAACAGTAGCCCAGCTCCTGGCAGCCCTCTGCACAGGCAGAAGGAGGGAGGGCAGGGGCTGAAAGGCAGGGATCTGGCCCAGCATCCTTGTTCTCTCCCACCAGGATCCTTCTCTGCATATTACTCCTAGAAAATGCTCCACAGCTCTATCTTTCCCACCTTCATATTTTAATTTTTAAAAATCTTAACCCATCCTGGGCTCCGCTACATTCAGTGGAGCCACAAAATTTGGCTTAATGTTATTAATATATCAAATTTCTGAAAAACAGCTAGAAACTTGGCATTGCCTACTGTGATGCCCAGTTAATATCTGCAAAATCTTCTGTTAATATCTGCTACCACATATTCCTTTTTTCAGCATGATTCAGGGGCAATCTAGTTTTCACTTAACAGTCTCCTGTATAGTAGTTTTCTTGGATCCTTGAAGAACTAGAAGTCTTTAATACAAATACAATGCAACAAAACATATGCAAATATGCAACATTTGCTTTGGCAGCCAAGAAGACAAACCCCATCGTGGGGTGCTTCAAGTACAGCATAAACAGCTGAGTTTATGCTGAGTAGTTATCTCTCTGCATTTGGTGTTGGTGCAGCCTCATTTTTTATCCTCTGTGCAGTTCTGCGTATCACAGAGGAGACTTTAAGTTCTTTAGTTGAACCAGTGAGTTTCTTTAATTTTTTTCTTCAAAAAAATTAACCTATATATAGAGAGAATATTTCAGACAATGTAGTCATACAAAGAAACTTTGCATCTAAAAAAAATTTTATCTGCATCTAATGAGTCTTGAAGCTGGGTCCAAAGAGGTGCGTACAACCAAAGGGACAGAGTGCCTACTTTGCAAAATATTTTTTCAAAGGGTTTGAGGTACGCACAAAGAATAAAGAGAATGAAGAAGACAGGTGCACAGATGGATACAGATTTTTTTTCTTCCAAGTGAATCTCATGGGCAGTACTTGCAGCACACTGATTTGACTTCATGTAGTTTGAGTGAATTCAAACTAGCATAACTTGCATGGTAGAATGTCTATTAATGGGAAAACCTGTCCCTGTGCCTCTAAAAGCAGAGCAGGCCTCAGTTCACCCCTTCTTCCACGGTTAATAGGTCTTTAACTCCTCTTGTTACAAAGCCTCATTAAAAAACAAACAAACAAACAAGCAAACAAAAGTGGCTAGGTCTAAATCTGACAAAGCTTTGAGCATTATTGAAAAGACAGAGCAGAAAAAGACAGGGCTGTAAATTACATGCAATGAGTGCTGGTCCTTCAGTGGCTCATGCATTGTTTAAGGTCAAAATCTGAAAACCAGATGTTTACAGCCATTGATAATATTAATCAAACTTAAGCTCCCAGAAGTGTTAGCACTTTCAGTTTGAAGGGATGTATTTTACTGCTCTTTGCAGATCTAGGACTGTTTGCATGCTTAGCACCCTGTAAATCTTTCAAATGCAAAATGGCTCAGTTTATGCACCTCATTTAGAGTCTGTTTATATTGATACAAAGAATGGTTTCAGAATGTCATGAGTGCCATTCTAATGCCCTTCAGAAATAATACCTGCATGATGGTAGACATTAGAAACATTTTGGATGTTTTGGTGTGTACAGAGCCTTTCAGCTCACCACAAAAATGGGAGAGACAAAACCATATAAATTTAAGTGAAATTCACACAAATGGAAAAGGGTAAAAACATATACACATCATAAGACCTCCATCCTCCCTGACTGCTATGTTTTCTTTATTAAATTGTAAACTCTTAGGGGCTGTCTTTCAACAAATGAATACCTTGACTAGAATATTAGAGATTAACCTTGTTAGGAACTCTAGATGCTAATGTAATACAAATTATGTAAAGAAGTATGACTTCCTTTGTAGTCCTTAATCTAGGAATGTCACATTAAAAAGTTGATCACTGAATAAATCTACAAGTATTTGTGGAAGCAAAGGAGGGCTTAAGACTTTATTGGGTAATCATCCTTTGTGTTGGTAGATTGAGGTGTACTTTCCTCCTTTGTTTTCCCTGTGGTTGCACAAATCCTTCACTCTCCTCTGTGAAATAGCCCAGCTGTGGTGGAAAGCCACCTCATGGCTGGTGCCCACCACAGTGATTTGCCACTAGGAGCTGTAGACTCATTCCTTTCAACGTGGAGAGTATCTAGGACAGTGATCAAACTGGCTGGCTCCCACAAGCATGGTGAATAATTGCTTCTGAATGAAAATAATTTCTATATTTTCCTGGTCCAATGTGTCAGACACATTCTCAACATGCCTGATGGTTCACCTAGCAAGGTTAGGAAACATTTAGGTGCTGCCCTAGACATCTCTGGACTGCTTAGCCAGAAGGTAGGTGCCCAAATGCACAAACTGGGACATGCCCAGGCAGGCAGAGGGTGGACTTGGAGCTCCAAAGTGAACTGATTGCAGGTACTTCCACACAAGCCACCCAGACTCCTCTCTGAGACTTCAGTCCTGCAGTGCTATCCTATCACCAGCCTTGACACAAAATCAGTAACCTGAACCTTGGTATGGGCTCCCAGTTTCTTTGTTATTCTTGTTGTGAGTGTATTGTAGTAAAACTAGATTGCTGAATCAGTTGAGCTGGAAGAACTTAAAAGATCCACATGCTAGGATGAGCTAATATCAAGGCTATCTGAGTAATGGAAACACTGGGTAAATTCTTGTGAAGTGCTTTACCACTTGCAGTCCATATAAACTGTAAACTGCATGTGTCTAGCATACAGAGTTTCCTGAATAGAGTAATATATTCCCACTGTCCTTGAAAATTGTTGTATGTAAGATGGCTTTCTTCAACTATCCTTGTGCTGAACTAGATGTCAAAACTTCTGGCACTTCATCAAAGCAGACAATCTATTTCCAAAGTAACAGTCCATTTAGCATTAAAATTAGCACTTAAGAGTTGATATAAAATGTAAATTGAATGTAGGATATGAGTAAATGAGGTTACTCTTATACTTCAATTTTTGTATTGGCACCAAGGTTGATAATTTTACCCAAATCATAAGTACTCTTTCTCCTTTTAAAAGTATGGGTTTTAATTTCATTGTGGAGTTGCTTTCAAAGCAGAGAAACATCACCTTCACTACCAATTCACATGAGAGTAATATGACCATCAATCACAGTGGCTTGGAAAGAGCTGGTAAGATTTCAAAGCTAGGGATAAAGATAAAAGAATTAAATTAAGTAATGCTAGAATGAAGCAATCAAGATTAAATGTGCTCTCAGCTGTTAACTGGTTCTGAGTTTTTATCGAACAAAAGGTGAAAGAAATGAACCTTTAACATCAGTTATTTCAGTTTAGTTTTTTTAAGCTCAAGCTCACAGCAGCTGAATTTCTTCTGTCACATAAAGAAAAACACCTGACATTATCATGTCTCATAATGGCTTTCAAGAAGTTAATTTAACACTTGTGATGATCATGTCCAAACAGGCTTTGTGATTTAATTAGAACTCTAAGAATTTTGAAAATCCTATATAGTAAGTAAATTTGTGGACTGATGATTTATAAAGGCTCAAAAATCTTGAAATGAATTATTTATTTAAATGAATTCAATTAGACATAACTGAATTAAACTGAAAATAATGAAAATATTTCTTAAAACGTTGAGAAAACCCAAGAAATCTTATCTAGTAAATGTTATCGTGGGAGAAAGTGTCAGTGGATGATGAGTGAATATGCTTGATGAAACTAGTATAAATTCAAACCATGGTTGTCTTATCTAGCAAGAATTTCCAACAGAAATTTGAGAGCTCACTGCTCAATTCTCTTCAAAAATACTTAATATATTTTCCTGGGTAACTGTTAGTTATTTGAATTCCTCTACCTACCAGCTTCCCTAAAATTCTTGTTATTGTGGTTTTGCCTTGCACTGTGAAACCGGAGATGAGGGGCCAGAGAAGGGTACATTTGAGTCAGGGGGCTCACAATGAAGAATCTTCTGAGACAGAGATCTTCTGAAGGTGTGTTCTGGAGAACAGACAGTAACCCCCCTGTCTTAGGGCTGCAGCAGGACATCAGGGCTTCCAGTGGCCCTGCTCTGAGTCCTCTGCCCAGCAATCAACACATGGCCCAGGGCTGCCTGACAGCTGTGGTGTCTCTCCTGCTTCCCAGTGCATTTTGTGGGCAGCCAGTTTGTAGGCAATGGAGCAGAGCTGCCAGTGGCCTGCCAATAGGCAGAAGATCGGTGCATGAACTAAGACTGGTAGTACCAAGCAAAGTAGACTCAAGCAAGTAGACCCAAGCAAACAGCTCCTCCTGGGGTTTATTTTGATGGTCACTCTCAAGAAAAAGAAGATCAGTCAACTGAAACACATGAAATTCAAATGGGGGAGCTAAACTTCAGTAAGCTTCAATGTAGATATTCCACCTAGAATTATATACCTTAACCTGGTTTCAGGCTTTTTGTATGGGTCAGCTCAAAAGTCAAACAGGGTTCAAAACTGATGTTTATTTTTTCCCCATCCCTGACTCTGCCTTTCCATCTTTGTCTCACCACCAGTCTCTGCATTGTCCCATTGGTGTAAGATCTTCATGTGTTTCGTCACCTGTAGCAGCTTATGCAGTGCTGCTCAGCCAGCTCAGGCACTGGGGCCCACTCAGCATACAGGATCTTGCTTGATCTTTCAAACACAGTCCCACATGCTGTCCCATCTCAGCCTCTCCAGCTGCAACATCATGAGACAGAATGAAGAACAGAACAAATTAAAGACATAGCTCTTTTGGAGGGCAGAAAGGAAAAGGTCAGTGTTTGACAGCTGTGGAGAAGAAGAACAGATGACTTGGTGCATTTTCACAATTTGTGTAAGCCATTCACAGTGCCAACTGCATTGACAGGCACCTGATGTCTTTCCTCCCGTACCTCACATCTACCTTAGACTAGGGCTCATGTGGTCATCTGGATCAGGAGTTGATATGGCTGAAAAATAACTCTGTAAATGAGTGAATGCAAAAGATTTATGTTTAACCCAGGTCACTTATCTAATCAAGTTCTCTTCAAAGCCCTGCAAATGGTTGTACTGACAACATGAGGCAGTGATGGAAGAGTGCGAATGAGTAACCAGAGGTATGGAGTAGTACAAGTTGCTTGTGCTGCACTGGATTTGAAACAAATATGGGTCAAGTGACAGACTTAGTAGCATTTTTAAAAAAAACTTTCACAAAGGAACTTTTCACAAATCCCACACTGGAAAAATATTAGGGAATTTTAAGAAATTGTAAGGTTTGTCTTGTTCACAAGAGTTCAGAGATAGATTTCAAAAAGAATCAAGCATCAAGATCATCAGCTTTCCTCTTTCACTTTCAAACTTGTCAGCATCACATTCTCAAATATCTAAATCACAACATTTTCCTCTGAGCACCACAAAAAATGGTCTCCATTTGGTGCCTAAGTATACTAAGTATGCTTGAGGAATGAGACCCCTGAGGATAGGGAGTGTCTGGCTGCTAATGTGCTTCTTCAGTTTCCAGCATATGCCAAGAGGAGAAGGGAAGGAATGAGCCAAGAATCCCAAATGCTGTTTCCCCATGCAACACATTCTGCTGTAAGGATGATGCTGAGCTTGACTTCAGAATTTAAAAATCTTGCCATTTTTTTCCACACTTGATTTTATTTCTTTTTGGGCTTATTTTCAATACAAATCAGTAATGGAGGCAGTTTCTTTAGTAGCTGCAAAAAAAGGGCTTCAGAGTCAACCACTGTAGTTTGTTTCCTGTTTTCACAGGAAAATGCTTGGTGACAAAAATAATGGAGAGGAATGGGGAGGAAAGGTGAATCCACAAAAATGCTGCTGCATTAAAGAAAGGACTAGGTTAGAAGCAAAATTTTATGACTGATCAGTTGAAAGTTTGATTTAGAGTGATCAAACATTTGTCTAATAAAGACAAGACTTGATGCTTCTAAAAACAACATCATGAGTATGTAGAACTCTTTAAATCAACATAAATGGAGAATGTAAGTGCAGGAATGAGAATCAAACCTAAGAACCAAAAATTACATCCCAGAAAACCAATGAACATGCAAAATGTTACCCAACTAATCAAGGCAAACAGTATCTGAATGTGGAAGATCTGAAAAGTCATTTACTACATCCACATCTTGGAGGGAATGTGTAAGGCTCCAGCCAAGTGGTGACAGTGGTGGTGGTAGTGGTGGTGTCATCTTCATCTTTCAGCTCCAGAATTAGCTCTCAGTCTTCCCACACCACTCACCCTTTTCCCATAGCATATCACTAACCTCGTTATGCAACCACAGCTTCTTGGGGCCTGTGCTGTGGACAAAATCCTTGAAATATTCCCTTTCAAAAACAGTCTATTTTTTACATGAGTACATTCGGTCAGTCTGGCCTTGCAGGAGAAGTTAGTCCAGTGGAACTTGGTTCTGGAACTGGTGGATTTGGCAGAGCTAGGTTAATGATCAGACTCAACGGTCTTAGAGGTCTTTTACAACCTAAATGATTCTATGATTCCATGACTTTTTGTGATAATGTTCTCCTTCAATATCTCAGTGCCTCCAGCCCTAATTTTGGAAAGGATCCCATTGAATATGCTTGAGTCCTACTGATGGTAGGCATATGGCTAAGTACTTCCCTGATCAGGCACGTGCATATGTGGTTTCTCAGACTGATGTCTTAGATCATAACTTATTTGCAAAATACATTATTAATTCTCTGGCATGTTTTCCTGAGAACATGAATAAACAGATAAATAAATAAAGTGAAATAGTTTCTCTGGTTTTGGGTAAAGAGAATTCTTTTGGCTAATCTTCTTTTGCTATGTTCTGAATACAGTTTAAGTGTATCTTTTACCTCTATTTTTGGGTTTTTAAAACAAACAGATTAGAAGAAAGTTAAAATGATCTTTCAGATTTTTAAAGATTATTATTTGATTTTGCTAAATAAAGGTAAAATATTGTCTTTGGCAAAGAGTTTGCAGGAAACACTTGGCTGTTTTAGTATAACTGAAGGCCCTAGAGTGATAAAGTCTAAATAAATTCAATAGACTTGACATATTCCTCTTTTTTACATTATTCAAATAATGAGGACCCCATTTACATTCTGTCAGAGACCTTAACAGAAGGCTGTCAATTGTGACAAATTTCACAAAGCAATACTTGATGTGTGTTTACGTCTTTTTGTGCTTGTAGCTGTCATGGAGTGACTAATTCACAACAAAAGCTTTATTTGATAAATTTAGTATCTTAATTGTGTTGAATATCTATGTAGGGAATTCAGTTTTGAGAAAACAATAAATTATTTAACTTTTCCAGTAATAGCATTTTTGAACCATTTAATGCTATAATCATTCATGGATGTTGGAAATCTGGCTGTGTTGTGTAGACATGGTTACTCACATCACTCAAGTGGGATCATTTTGCTCTGATGTTTGTCTGGGCAAGGGAAAGTCTCTGGTGACAACTCTCCCGCATGCACAGGTGAAATATGTTCCAGTGTTGGCATGAAGGTTTGAAAATTGCTTTTCATAACCATGTATTTCAACTTAAAAAGTCTGCTGAAACTTGTGTAGGAAATGAATTTGAAAAAACCCTATAAATAATTCACCAAAAAGTCTCAATAAAATTCATTATCACATACTAGTTAACATTACATGTCTTTCAGCTATGCTGCCTGGATTTATCCAAACTCAGACACCTGAACAAGATGTGTCCACAACTGGAATATCTGATCTGACTAGTCAGTAAAGACAGCTTTGGCCCTTGGGTCACCCAAGATCTGAGCTGCAGTTGTGGGTTGCCTCTCCCTCTGAACTGAATGTGTTGAGCCCACAGCATCTAAGCCTCACATTGAGAAAGTTCAAGCAGATGCATGGAGTGGAGTGTCCTGGCTTTAAAGCAACACCTGAGCAGCTGTGAGGACTCTGTTATCTACTATTTTATTCCTTGGCTAACTAGTGAAGTTTTGTGATAGTTATCAAAAATGCAGCAGAAAATATCAGCATTTGGAGGCTCTTTTACAAGGAGGATCTAGCCTCTGAGCTGATCTGGTTGCCTAGAATAAGTGCTCTTGAAATGGAATCTAGATCAAAATCCTAGGAAGGTAACCAGGCCGAAGGTGACTTCGGCTTACACTTCTTTTCATCAGGAAATCTGTCATGTATTCATAATACAATGAAAATGTGTACACACATTCTGAAGTTCAGAAAAAGGAAAAAGGTAAAAATTATGGAATTGTTTTGGGGAAAAAAGAAAGAAAAATTAAGCAAGCAATAACATGGTGTCTCAAGTGTCTCCTCTGCTTTCAATATCCACTGGGAAAGCCCTATCACAGAACACAAGAAGTATAAGAACTTAGAGCAGCTGGTTGAGAGAATATTATACATATCTGTATTATTTTGCTTAATTAGGCATCCTCTTTCACTCACGGTCAGAGAGAGGGCATTGGTTTAGACTGTCTTTTCCTCTGATCTTATGTTTTTTGCTTAAAAAATTGCTTTTAAAACAATCAAACGGAGTTCAAGTTGAAAAAATATTGCAAGACTTCACCAGGGTGGATCCCCTTTTCACTAAAAGGATTTTCTTCATTTATCTAATGTAACCTTAGATGTATTATGCTGGTCAATGTAATTGTTCATTGTCTAAATTATTTTCTTCATTGAACTGTGAAGTTCATAAGGAAAGATGATTAATTCATGTATGTATTGTTTATGCTGTCTTTACTAAAGAAAGTATTCCAATTATCATCTAAATAATGGTGTTTGACTTTAAAATGGACCAAATATTATTCTACTGCTGTTATGAGCTTAGCCATTATACTTCAGAATCTAAAAAGGGTGGGCCAGTTGTGCTTCAGTTTATAATTGTGCGATGACAGAGCTGATTTTCTTGTGCAAGTAAATTTACTTTGTGTTTACCTCAGTGCAACAGATAATCAGATGTGAGCCACTGGAATGAATATCTCTGGGAAACTGACATGTTATCTTTGAAAATATGATATTCACTTACTGTTAGGAATGAATTATTTAAATCACAAACTTGGGACATTATTTTCCTTGGGCTGCTACACTTTCAGGACATAAACCTAGCTTTGAAAGAATTGCCAGCAATCTCAATTTTCCTTAATGAGAGGAACTTCAGTCTAGAAATCCGTGCAAAACATTACAGATAAGCCAGTAAGTAGAGAAAATGTCCTTTCATGCAACCGCCATTAAAAGAAAACTCTGCTCTTGATGACAAAACTTAAACCACCCCAAATCAAAGTAACCCACACTGGACAGGAAAAGTCCTGAGGTCAGCAATTCAATACTTTGTTTCTCTTGATCTGTATGGCCACATATTAATAATGTCTGGGGGTGGGGGCATGTTAACTATGAAGGAATTTGGGATGTTTTCATTATTGCTGGGCAAATAACTCTTGAAAAGTAAGCATCTCTTTTATGCATAGATCAAGTGAACTTGGCAGCAGCAGTGTCATTGATGCTAACAGTGTGTGACAGGAAACAAACCCATGTGACTGCTGTGTTTTGTAAGTCGAGCTCTTGTGTAAGATTCCGGTACATTCTTTTCCAGCTATTCTCTCAGAAATTTGAACTTTTAATTAAAAGGCAACATTGAGGCATGTCCAGCACTGACAGTCTTAATGCTGTCTCTTCTCCACATTAACATGCAAACCAGCTTCAGTCAGCATGCAAGAAGATACTGTATAATTAGCTTCATCATCCGTGATGAACAAATATGTGTTTTGGGGAGGGAGAGGATGTACCAGTGTTTTCTAATCAAATGATCAGGATTTGCAACTCCTAGTAGACATGCCATTTTCTCATAGAAACTCTAATTACTATTTTGTTTTATTAGTTGGAACAAAATACATGTATCAAATTCAGGTTGTTTCTAAGGATATATGACCTATTAGGAAAGAAAATCAATACATTTAAAAAAATTATTTTGAATGTAACACATTTTTTAAAGTAAAGATCTACTTTAATTGTAGTCAATATCAAAATACAAATACATAGCCAGATACTGATCTCTGGAAAGATAAACTATATTATATTTCATATAATATATATCATCATTTAAAACCCTAGAGTCCATATCAGTAATAAGTACAGAGCTTTTGTGTATGTATGTATAATAAGGATCTTCAATAATATGTAATACAGATTTTTAGTAGTATAAACATAGGGACTGATATCACATGACATTGTAAGTTTAGTACATTGACTGCTGACTTCAGTGTTTTAGCTGAATTTTGAAATTAATTTTGAGTGATAAATTAAAAACACATAAGCTGATATGAAGCAGAGAGTGAAAAACTAAAATATATATTTTATTATGAAGCTTAATATTTCTTTTCCCTGTGGTTTGGAGGTGTATTTTTTATGTTACATATATAATGAAGCACTTGACAGAAAAAAATAAAGCAAAAAAATCCCTGTAATTTCAATTTCTGAATTAAACATCCTGTAATGGCAAGAGAAGACAATAGGATTAGATCTTGATCCTTTTCAAGTTCCCAATATCCACATTTTTCATTTCCATGGAACTAGCAATAAAGTAGCATGAAAACGGAATCTGTTCCTTCTCAGATTATTGACTAATATAATGGAATCAAAATATCATAGTGCATTCCATAAGAAGCAACATGAGAAAACAAATCCAATATTTTTATAGTTCAATCCTCAAGAAATAAACAATCATTTAAATATAATGTTTTCACTTCCAAAGACAACTACCAATCTTGTGGAAATCAGTCTAGACACACAAATTAATATATCAAGAAAGCAGCAGCTCAAAGATATCAGCATAACCATTGAAGATTTCTAGATTATCCACAGCTCCTTCAGAAGATGATCTTCTGACAGTGTTTGCAGATAGCTTAATAGAAACAATCAAAAAGAGAGTATTTGACAGGACTATCATGGGAAGTTACAAAATTATATATCTATTTATATGCCTGCATCACTAAATAATCAGCCAAACACTTTTTTTTCAGATGTTCCCTCATGGACACAAAAGTCATACTCATTAGATACTTCTTCACCATCCAGATTTGTTCAAATGATGGTTTCCTGTAGAAAGGAAGCCTGTTTGTTACCTAGTTTATCTCAGCTTCATTCAGAGCAAGATCTATTCCTTACTATTCTTTTTTGGTTTTTACCATTTAACATTATTTCTTCATCAAAGAAGAAAAGATTTCTGAAAATTCAGCTCTAGTCACTGCAGATGAGGGCAAAAACTTCATAGAAGTGAAATTATATTATAGAAATGGCTTTTTTCAGGTAAGTAGCAGTCTTTCTATTTATTTTAGCCGACTTGTAATGAACCCTTACTAAAAACATAAAATGGAAGACTGCTTCAGATGAACCTGCATTTCTTCATTATTTTAAAGAAGAAAGAGGTGGAAAGGGAATTTTTGAGCATCCTTTCTGTTATCACACAAGAATTTCAGTAGATTCTGAGAATATTCATAAAATATGCAATCTGCATTATAATGCAGGGAATTCATCAGTGTACAGATATCTGACAATATATTTAACAGGAAGACTTTTTAAAGGTATGGGTTCAGTTGGCTTGATTTTACAGAAAAGGAATGCCTGATACTTCTATGAATCTGACTCACCATAGACCAACAGCAGTGAGGAAGCAATATCCTGATAGGCCATGAACTTAAAGCTACATAAAAGGTAGTCCTTCCTTTCATAACATTTTTCAGTCTTTTTCTTACTGCTGAGGAATAGAGGCTTTCCCTAGTTGATGTAACCATTCACTGAAAAATTATGTATGTTTAGAAAAAAATTCCGTTTTTTTTCCAAAAACAAGGAAGACCTAGCTATGTTAGAGCACTGAGATTAAAGTTTCAATATGTACTGAAATATTTCAAGTTCTTTATCATTTCCTATCAGAACTGATATCATGGTTATTGCCTTCACCAAAACTGCAAATAACTATTAGGAACACAGCCAGTTTCATACACTTGGTCTTCAGGTAAAATAAACCACTAAAATTTGCATTACATGTGTATAAACAATTGAGAAATCTTTGAATGTCTCCTGACTGACTCTAATTGTGAAAGACTCTCATGAAGAAATTGATAAGAATAACTCTGTTATCTCTGAAAATCTGAGCAGCTTGGTAAGTACTGTTAAATGCTCTTCCAGACGCCTGATACATGCTCTACCCTCTGGGATCTTGACCAGCAGGGTGAAACAGCAGGTGCTCATTACTTATGGGATGGTCTCAGAGAATTTAGGGATACACTGAATTGATTTTAAACCTGTGCTCACTCTACACCTAACGAGGAATAGTATATTTCTGATAATCACACATTTAAATTGGAAGTAACTCAATATTAGCCTGATAAATGTTTAACAAAAATGCATATTTGCAGCATCTCTTGAGAACCATTTAAAAATCAATTAACATATTAAAAAGCAGCATTTTTTACCATATCAGTTTTAGAGGACATACTTTACAGAATGTATCTGCAGAAGCCTCTTATTGATGTGTATAAGCAGTGACTGTCCAATTGCCCAAAGGGTAATTTACATTAGACTTCACAAAGATTCAGGTATATCAGAAAAGAGAATGTTCTAGAAGACACATTTTTCTTCTCGTAAAATCAATATTAGTTTGTTTCAACATAATTGTGAGTTATGTTCATAAGTAACCACTACAAATGAGGTTTTTTCCAGTGGAGTTATTCAAACTGATTCAATGAATACAGGAAAACATGAGTTCTATCCAAGTCCAAGAGCTTTGCTTACAGAGACTCCTGAGATACTTGTTCATGGCACAGGGTCAGGCACATGGTGTCTGAATTATTCTCCAGTTGTAAAGTGAGTGAAAGAATTGAAATTCTATAGATATATTCCTATTGTATTTCTGAAGATATTCAGATATTTCTGGTTTGCTTTTGGAGTTACCACTTTCACTTAGCTATGTAACCTATATTATAACACCTGTTAAAACTGAACATCAGAGTCTATAAAATTTTGCCTTCAACATCAATAAGATGTGAGAAAGAACTGGTTTCCACATATTGAGGAGGAGAAACATAGCAAGTGCACATGTCTACACACAAGTGTCAGAAGCCACCTCAAAGGAGCCTTACTGCCTACTTATCATAGACACTCTTAGTGCTGGAAGGCCACAGGGTCAGCTCTGCAGAGGAGTTAATTCAGACTCAAATTAACCACTTTTATAGCAAGTTAGCTTTACCCTGATGACTTTCTTGCTCCAGTTCACTACAGAGTTGCACAAACTCTTATGTAACTGAAAGGGAAAGGTGCTTGTGAGCAGGAGGAGAAGGGGCTGTGATCTGTGAGCTGCCAGAGTGCAACGTGTGCCAGAAGAACTTCATGTCAGCTCATGGTGTTGGTGGAAGCACCGCAGAGGCTCATCCTTACAAGTTAGTCTGTGTCTGACTTCCCCTGAAATTAGTGCTCTGAACCTATCTGACTTTTCAAAGGTCATGTAAAATGTTCCTAATAGTGCACAAAATTAACATAATTATGCTGGTTGGAATAGGTGAAAGAAGTCATTTCAGTCCTGAGGGCCAAGGAAGCTTCACATATATATTTGGTAATCAACATCTTTACTCAATAATAACACCGAAAAAAAAAATAAAAAAATTTGTGGCTGCAGGCTGCATAGAATTAAGGAGTAACCCATGTGAGAATTTTTCTGTTAATACACTATAGTCTTTTCACTGAAAAGTTCCAGATGTTAAGCAGAAGACAAAGGTGCACAGAACTTTTCTTGCTATTGCTGAATTAGCTGTTGAATTACAGTCCCAAGATAGACCCAAATTTTGAACCTTTGTAGGCACAACTAAGTTTATTAGGAACAAAGTTATCTCAGTGCTTTAACCAACATAATATGAAAAAACTCTCCTAACCCTATCTGGTTCCATTTAACAGGTCAACAGGTTTTTTTTCTGTGCAGCTTATTCTGGGAGTGGTACTGGTAGGAGCTCCTTCTCTTGTATGAGCTATTTCTGCACTGGAGGGAGGAGGGATAGCACTAGCTCTAGCAGTGCAGCTATCATTTTGAGCACAGACAAGCCTTAAGAAGACAAGGTATTGGCAGGAGGGCCAAAGTAAAAGATTCTGTTGGGCAGGTATCTGTGGGAAAATAAACATGCCAACTGCTCTCTGGCACATTTTGCAAACAGCAAAAATTTACAACTGCCCCAAGCTGCCCAAAGTTATTCCTTCCTAATGCCTATTCACAGCGGGATTCTACTGAAGAAGGGTATCGAAATCAGTTTAGCTTCTTTAGCTGAATCCTTTTTCTGTGTAACTTCAGCTGTCCTGCTTTCTCTGTAGAATAGCACACACTGCTGATGTTGAGGGTCCTGAATGGCAGAAGCAGGATGGCAGAATATTTTACAAAGAAATACAGACCAGTTATCTTCTTTAAGTGCTGCGTGTCAAGCCAGTCCTTCAGCTTACTTGCTTCATAGTAACATTTTCCTTTTTTCTAAGAAGAGAAAGAGAAGGAAAATGAAGAACCTCTTGAACTAAGGACTTATGTGTCATATGCAGATGAGAAACCGTTTTCATTCACTCAGAGATAGAAAGTCTATCCCATGTCTGAAGGAGTCCATTATGCTTAAGAACAAGATCTGAGATGGCCTCAAAATGGTGATAGAATCTGCCCTGATGTTCATAAGTTAATCATGTCAGATCCAGTCACATTAATTAACAAAAAATGTTCTTCTCTGATTATCTGTGTTTTATATCATTCCCTAGTTCTGCTTGCTGCTGGAAAAATATTAGCAAGCTTAACATTGAGGATGTATTGTATTTGTCATGGAGTTTTTTTTAGCTTAAGTTACATGTGACAAATCCTTTTTAAGGACTTGTCAGTCACGTTCCTTATCCATCCACCACCCTTAACATCAAATGCATCATATGCACTCAGCTAGGGCTGTGCTTAGCCTGGTATAAAGACACCAATGAAGAGCAAGTAGGGAAAATTTTTTTTATCATGTTACTCTATATGAAAGACATCCATGATAGAAGGTCTGTTTTAGGTATTAAAAAATACAGAGGCACATCTTGTCTCCACAAAAATCAACAGTAGTTTCAGGAAGGACAAGGTTAGACTCAAAGACTCTGATAATAAGAGACATCTCTGTTGATGATATTTTTGTATGAATGAAACTATTGTTTGCAATGAAAGCTTCCCTGAAGTATTGGCCAGCCACATGCCCAAAATCCCTCACCTGTACTGATTTTGTATCACTTAAAAGTTGTGAATGCTTTTAATGGCTATTGCTTCTGGATAAAAGTACTAGGTCATGAGGAATACATTTTGTTTGCTACTATACAAAATGATTCAAGGACATTTTATATTCCTCTATAGGCAATTATGCTTGTCACATAATTTATTTTATTAGGGAAAGTTACATTTTTCCAGATTATTTGTGTTTTATTATATCTCATTTAAAGGAAGAGGAAATCAAATTTTTTCTACATGTAAAAAATATATTCCCACCAACTTAAATGTTATTACTTTATTCATACCTCTGGAATGATTAAATGGGGCACAAACATTCCCATGACAAGAAAATAATGAAATCCCAGAAGAGCGGGCCTTTTAACTTACTTTTTATTTCCTGTACTCCCTAATTAGAGGTATATGCCACATTATCAACTGTAGCCTTTAAAATAAAAAAGCATTTATTGAGGTCAGCTCTAGAGTTTGTTAAGGTTTTTAGGTACGGCCTCTAAAAATACTGTAAGAGCAGTTTACCTCGCATAATAATATTTCCACAGAAGCCCAATGTATTCATTATCAGCAAATGCCATCGACTTTGTGCTCTGCTGTCCTTGGCACTGCTGCCTGCACCTAGTGCTGGACGGTCTGCAGCTGATCTGTCCTTACAGGAAGAAGAAGGGACTTAGGAGAAGCAGCGACTGTGCCTGCAGTGCTGTGTAGTGAGGGCAGAGCCGTGTGGTAGCAGAGCTGGCAGCAGCCAGTGACCCGAGATCCAGCCCTCCCACCCGAATCGGGGGCAGAAGAGCAAAGATTAATGGGGATTAACGGAGTATCTCGGGAATTTTTAGCTGGATTCCATATTCACTTTGACTGTAGCCTCTGACTCCTTAGCATGAACATTGCTTCAGATGGAGTCAGGCAGAGTTTGAGGTACATGCTGACCCTGTTGCTTTTGATGACTGAGTGCACCTTCAGCACATATTTATAGCACGTCCCCTATGGAGGGGCTGGATAGGCCACAAGGGTCAGTCCCTAAGACAGGAGCAGATGAACTGTGTCATTTGTTGCACTTCAGCCTCGTGACCTCGGACCCAGGCCAGCCGGGGGTGATGTGGTGAATAAACGGGATGGGCACGGTTGGGTGACCCAAAAAGTAAAACTGCCTTAATGGCAAAATAACAAATGGCAAAAGGAGAGCACTCGGTATAGGGCCAACCACAGAAGATGCAGAAAACATGGATACAACAGCATATATATGGAAGATCTGAGGGAGGATCTGAAGGCAGGGTTCCAATCACAGACTGAGATTATAAATATTAAAAATAATACGGCAAACGACAACCAGTCAGGGGAGAGAACTAAGAATATTCTGGAATGAACAGGCTTGCTAACATCCCATGGTCTTAAGCTGATCTTCATCAACTTAGAGTTCTATCTCCACAGTTATTCATAAGAAATGTCTTTTGAACTTGTTTCAAAAATCCCAGACTCTCCATCTTCCTGCCCAACAATCAATTTCTGTGTCTCTTGACCTTTGTCATTAAAGCTCCTTCCCTGGGATTTCCACACTCTGGAATGCAAGCCACTATTTCTTGTCCTGTAATGGACACCACAGGGAACACACATGTCCACTTTGCAGCATATGGACTGGAAAACTGTTTTCACATTCCATTTTCTGTGTTCTGTGCAAAAAAGAGTGCTAAATCTTCTACCATTTATTGTGGCTTTTGGTAAATTTTACTCAATTACTTTCCATTGTTTTGGAAGTATTACACCCCAACCCATGTGCTGTAATCTAGCTGAGACGTTACAAATGTTCATTGGCACAGAAAGATTCTTTTATATGACTTGATGATCACCACCTAACCTAGAACAAGTTTCACCTTTTTGCAAAAGTAAGGAAATATTGCCTTAAGATCTCATTGAATCACCTATATATGCAGATTCTCTCTCTGTGAACTGATTCCTCTTCCCTTACTCATTCAGTTATTTCTTTTTCATCCCAATGTGCAGGACTTTGCCTCTTTCCATAGAAAATAATCTTACCATTTTGGCTAGGGCCTCCCTAGATTTACAGCTACTCTCTCAGTTAAGGTTTCTAGATTTTCAAAAATATGGGAAAATATTCTTAATATTGCAAAGCAAAGGTAATCCGTAAATGAGTCTAATGCTTCTACACTGTGTTATTCTTTTTGTGATTACCCAAATCCATTGGATATATCCAACACTCCCCAAAAATGCCAATCAAGTCTGTCACAGATGGGACTCCCTGTGTTATATCTACCTAGTCAGGTCTGCAAGAATAAGGAACTATGTGTCTTTTCCACCACAGCATTGAAAACCACCTTCAAAAGATAATGGAAGTGAATCCTATGTACATATAAAGCATTGGTATTTAAATCAAACTTAGCACTTTTTCTTTGCAATTAAGCATGCCCCTCACTATGACTGGTGTATTTATAGGGTACTAAAATTACTGTATGAAATTAAATGAAATAACAAATTCCTTCTGATTCATTATGTTAAAAAGTAGAAATACTTTTTACTGTAATGAATTAGAGGTCTGGATTCAGGAAAAGAATAAAAAGTCAACCAATGTCAACCAGTTTCAACTCACTGATCACAGACTGTGTTTTCTACTACCCATAGAGTTACAAGTAAATTCAATTTTTAGATGGGATTTGAGTGGGTTTGTGGAGTGTGTGGGATGAGATTGTCCTTCATTCACTGGGAAAATGAAAGCATAAACAAGAGTCAAGCCATTAAAATGGAAACAATTCAACGAAATACTTAAGAGACGGACTGTAACAACAATTCCTGTGATTTTCAGGTACCTATATATTAACATGTCTGTACCCATGAAAGTGTGTTGTTAGACATCTGTGGATTGCATAAACATCCTTGTTTGAATTTGTGATGTTTCTTTTCTATACTCAAAATTCTTGGCTCCACACAAGAACTGTGCTACATAAGATTCAGCCACAAATGGTGAGAATGTTCTCATTCGGTACCAGCTATTTATAATTTCAGTGTGCAAAGCTTATCTGGCTTCTGTAGTAAACCATGGAAACATATATGGAGAGCTTTAGGTGGGATGTATCTCTTCCCAACAGCCTTGGAGGAGATGTGATCAATTAGCTAAAAAGAGATGATTAACTGTTAAAAGGCCAAAGCTAAGGGAAGTAAAACCTGTGAGGTTTATAACACACACAGAAGCAGACTTAAGAAGGTGGGTAAAATTAAAGGTACAGTTTTGAATTCCTGCTTAAGAATTTAAATATACTCTATATACAAATCTAAGAAAGTAGATGAGATGGTGTCAGAAGCACAAATCTGTGTGGATTAGGTACATTGCTGCTCAGCAGGACAACTTCTCCATGCCTTTTTCTTGATAGATTTCTTAGCCCTGCATTACTCTGTCATCACAAGAGTTTTTCTTCAGCATATGAGCTTTTCTCTACATGTCAGTGCCAAACATGTTGGTCCCATTTCCACTGCAGAAGAACCACAATTCAATGCACAGGTGAGAAATAGATCTATTGCCACGCTGCTTTATTTTGTGGCAATTAATTTTATGGATTTGCTGATGTGATATGTCTACTAGAGAATGCAAAGAACACAACCTTAGAAGGGTTATGTTTTCTGGAGATATTTCAGCTGTAGTAAATCAGTGCATTGCCTTTCATTTAACAGAACTGTACCATTTAATGCAGGGAGGATTTGATTAGCAGGACTCCTGGGAAGGAAGGAAAGCATATGTGATAGTAATCACTCTGTGGTTACTATCTGTAGTTTAATATCAGCTAATATCTGCATAAATAAAAACAATTTCAAGAAAAATACTCCTTCCTTTTCTTTCTTTTTTTTTAAAATGTATGAGTATGGATTAGATTCACAAGTTTTTGTCTGTTTTGGAGCTGAAGTGAAGATGAGTAGAAAGAAAGAAACAAGGAAAAAAAAAAGAGAGAGATCAAGATAAAAATGAAAAGCAGAAAGCCTTAGCTGGCCCTGCTGGAAACTGTATTCAAACAGCTCTCATGCAAACTCCAGGTGAGAGAGATTGTTTTAACAAGGTGATTTTTTAAAAATGTTGTTACTGTTTGTAACCATTCAGTGTATCTCTTTTAAGGAAAACACAAAACTAGACAAGAGCAAAAAAACAAGCAAGCAAACAAACAAAAAAAACTAACCTGCAGTAAGGGAAGGATTAAAAAGTGTATTTAAGATAAAATATAAAAGCAGCAGAAAAGAGATTGTGCTTTGAAAGAAGAGGACTTGGGAGAAAGCATATGGAAGTGTAAGGAAATGCTGAGCACAAAAGCTACAGTAGTACAAAGGTGAAGTAAGAAGCTTGGTGAGCAGCTGGGAAAGAACAGAACCACGAAATGTGCCAGTGAGTGGAAAAGATTAGTTTGCTGTCTCTGATGATGAGAAAAGGACAAAATCAAAAAGATCACTCAAACCATGTAAGACGGCAGATCCAGGAATTTTCAGATCCTAGATATTCAGCTGGTTCCTTTGAGTGTAACCATTTCAGACTCTAATTTAATGTAGGTTATTTTTGCTCAGAAAGTGACTCATTTATGGAAACAACTTTCAGGATTCATGGGTCCAATTTTAAGCAAGAACTGTCATGTGGAGAAGAGGTGAGGAACCACACACCTCCTTCTGCCCAGGCTGTTCTTGGCTCATTCACTTCTCTGAGCACTGAATTCATTCACAAATTTGGAACATCTCCTGCTGTTACTTTCTAGCACATTTAGTAAAGTGCTGAATCCCAAATTAGTTGTGTGGTGTTGCTAGGTTTTGATAAATGTTCCTATAAATTTACTGCAGTATTCCCTGCTTTGTTCAGAAAGGCTGCTGTTGTCAAAGACAGCACATTTGTGCTTGTACTTGTACACTTGTGCTTGGGTACAAGTAAGCTTGAAATTAAATATTTTTTAGAAAATATTTCAAGTTATAATTTTCTTCATACACAGCTACAACAAGACCCAGCTCTATTTATAGAATTATAGCCTTAGCCTTTACACAGAGTTAAAATGTAGGCTTCTAGTTAACCTAACAATATTTTGCTGTGTGGCTGATGCATTAACATGCGTGTAAGTGAGCACTTTTCCATAAGGAATTTGTCAGACTGTCACAAAGACTAAGCCAGGCAGACCAGGCTCTGGGTAAAAACACCTGGGGATCACAGCAATCACTCTGAAGGGAATTAAAGCAATAGATTAATTGACCATAAGAGCAATTCTCCTTGTTCATGAATCTGGATTTCCCTTGGCTGCCAGAATTGTAGATGAAAGCGGAAAACATCCTTAACCTCCTCTGTCAAATAAAATGCTTCTCCCTTTGTCTGATTTGCAGAAAAGTGGATTTTTGTTTTGCTTTTGAGTGATTTACAGGGTCTGAGAATTACAAAGAAAAGGTTTCAATAAAATTGTACCTGGGTTCTCATTTATTCGGCTATGTCCTGACCCATAAAGACAGGTAAGAGAATGTTTCAAAGTTGTCAGCTTGTATCCTTGTAGTCTACAACCCTTCCTGACTTCAAAGTCTATGGTGCACCAGTTAGCCCGTGAATGCAGTACAAATGCTTGAAATAAGACTGCATGGGTCTTTGGGAAGACAGTACTGCCTGGAAAGAGGTGATAGGTGCTCAAATCTCTGCTCTGCCTGTAAATCTCTGTGCAGTCCTTGGCAAGACAACTTGTCTGGCTTCCATTTTTTCTATCTGAAAAATATCCTTTCACAGGAAATTCAGGCAGTTTCATTAATTAACCCCTAATTAGAAAAGCACAAACAAGTATTCAGTTAAGCCTTTTTCTAAAGAACAGTTTAAGCATGTGCTTAAATGACACCCTGGATTAAAGTTTACTGGTTACAAAATACTTCATATCTAAAGACAAAATATTGTACATAAGAGTTACAGAGATAAGGTTTATTTATACACTGTTCACTAGAAGAATGAAGTGATCATTTGACAGGGAAGTTAGCTTGTTTGCCTTATTACTGGTAGCGCTTGCTGGCGCTTTCTATGTGCATTATTTCTGGATTAATTATTTTAGTGGACAGAGCCTGAATATATTACAGGCACAACAGGGCTAAGAGTGAACTGTCTGACCTATGAAATATTTTGACATGACAAAAATGTTCTATTTCCATATCACTAGGAAACCAAAACATTTCAAAGCATTTCAGCAGGGGAAGCATGTCTGTGATAAGGGCATTTCTCTGGGGTGCAAGAGATAAATATTCAAGCCTGTGTTTTCTCACCCTCCTGCTGACTGGACAGGTAGCCACAAGCACAATTCTGGAGTGAGTCTTCCCCATCTGACAAGAAACTCTGCCCTCCTCTTCCCCCTCTCCACTTTCTGTCTGAAACTATATTTTTCTGTGATAATATTTGGTTTAGGGAAATCCGTATATTCTGACCAAATCTGGTTTCTTTAACAGATCTGTTCTCTCAGATAACCAGGTCTCCACAGGTCTCACTCATTCTTCTCTGGTGGGGTTACCAATCCCATCTTAACCTATCTTATATTTAAACTGCTTCTGCAACTATAATATCAAACATTTCTCTCAAGAGGAGAGATAATCACAAATTCAAATGTTAAAGCCTTTCTACTTGTTTCTGTGTCATCATGTCAGTCTCATAATGGAGTGCAGGAGGATGGGAGAAAAGCAAAGATAATATTGGTGTTTATGGTGGCAGGTATTCTATTTCAGAGGGATCAGTATCATCAGCAAAGCCAGATGAGATCTGCCACTGCCAAATAATAAAACTTTGATGGGCAGATATTCCACCAAGCTGGATTGGTCTGGCACGCAGACACTTCCAAGTATTTATTGGACATTTGCACATAATTTCTTTTATACCTGTTGCAATAAAATGACAAATAAAATACTAGAAGTGTTTTAAAGCATAGAAATTAAGACTACAGACTCACAAAGGGCTCTAACTAGTACAAAACACAGCAGCCCATCTGCTCAGCAATAGATGCTACTACAAAAACCTCACCCTTTGCTCTGCCCCCTACACCACAACCTACTGGATAGAGAATCATTTCGGTCTTCTCACCCACGAACCAGGTACAAGTTCAATGCATCCTCACCACCATGAGGAACTCCTCAGCTCCAGGGGATACAAGAAGCCCCTACAGTACGGCGGTGGGACATTTTGGAAATCTCACCTATGAATACCCCTGGTGGAACATGTGTGCAGCTTCATTTCAGTATGGGCACAACGGGACTGGGAATATCAGCTCTGACAGGCATGGGCAAACTGGCCTGGTAGCTGCTGTACCTGACCAACCACAGTGAAATGGACTAATGGATAATCACCTCCATCCTCTGACCCAGCAAATGATGATGTACAGCTTGGTGCCAGGGGAAATCTTAACTGTGTGGCTTGTTGGGTGTGGATATTTGGCCACGAGAGGAACATCCACTGCAGGAAGTAAAATCAATTTATGTGGGCCTGTTTAACTTCAGGGAGACCTTCATACTCGAAAAGTCATTTATGTGATCTACAAGTAATAAAGCCATTTTGGGCACAAATTTGAAAAAACCCATATTCATAAATATGTGTACATATATATGTGAGTGTGTGAGTGTGCCATTTGAGAGAAGAAATGAATGGGTCATCATTGTGATTTTAACTTTTTAGTTACCTAAATCTCTTTGAATATATATATATATACTGTAACACAAACCATCTTATTGAAGAGATTATGCTGATGCATTTTTCCTTTTTGAATTATTAGTAAGTATATGACAATTATTCTGGGAATCAGATTATTAATTTCTTCCAGGAAAAGTAAAAACTCAAAGACTAGGAAAGGAAAATATTAAACATCGCATAATGCTTGGATCCCAGTGCATCTCTGTGCTAAATTTCTTTTCCTCTACTGTATTCCTTGTAGGAGAATAAAGACAAAAATGTAACTCCACAAAAGATTTGAAAATCTCTTATGGTGAAGTAATCAAAATGCTTCCTGCTTACTAAAATATTTCATTGGTTGCTAGAAACACGTTAGAATATATAAAGTTAAATCATAACACTATTGAATTAATTACATTAATAATAAATATTCCTGTTCAGTTCAATGAGGAATAGATTTCATCAATAGCCCTTTCATAATTTTTTCTTTAGGCATTTTGGGGGCTTTTTCTCTCTGATTTCCACAGAAAATGTTCCCAAGCTTACTAAAATTAGTGCAACTCTCTTCCACGATTTCTTGTCATCCTGGTGCTTCTGGGATCAGGCCCAGAAAGAGTAAGGAATGGCTCCCTGGAGAAAAGATGAAGTGTATGGAATTGCAGCAAAAGAGAAGTCTCAGGGAAAACACAGGGAAAATCCATTGCACAACTCAGGCTTAACCTTGCCTGGAGCAGCCAGGTCAGCAGGGCTGGGGAAAGCCGTTCTCAGCCAAACAGAGCCCTCTTCCCATCGGTGGGAGCCAACATGAGAAACTGGAGAAAGCTTAAATCCCCAGGCTCCCTGAGCCTGCCTCACAGAGCTTCCCAGGAAAAGGCAAGAGGGGCCTGTAGATTTCACATCATCAGCTGCCCCCTTTCGTGCACCTTTGGAGAGCACTTAATCATGTACTTCAACAGAGGCAACATCCAAAGTTTTCTAGAATATTTCTGTTCCCCAAACTGATACTTGAGCAACATGGATTTAATTTATTTATTATCTGTATTTTCTTTAGTTAGTTTACTATTTGGTTTTAACATAGTACAAATAAGTTAGTGGAGGAGAGGTAATATACCATTGGGTATTATTCAGAGATTTCTTGGAGTCTGGAATATACAAATGTCAGATTTACTTTATTAATCCTTGTAAAATGTTTTCTGGGGAAAAAATAAAAAGAAAAAAAGGCCTTATATAAGAGAATACAATAGGCTCTAAAGGACACTTCTAGTCAGACACTCCAGAAAATATTTTAGTAATGTCATTAATGGTTTTTCCTTTAAAGAAAATAACATCTCTATGCCTCATCTCTATGTATGACTGCTAAGTTGCTTGTGCTTGTTCAGCAGAAATAGTTTAAAAGAGCTCAGTTCAGCACATATTTGAACTACATCAGCATGTAGGTAAATAAACTGTAAACTTTCATTTAAGTGGTTGTCTTTTTGGTTGAATGGACAGCAAACTAGTTGTTAGCTGATGATGGAAATATATCTCACCAATATTTAGTTATAGCTCTGGAAAGGTGGGGGTTTTTTGCAAATCAGAACTGTTTTGGCATAGCATGTTCTCTTGAGTGCTGTTAGTTTGTAACATAGCTAAGAATTTCAGATAACTGGTCATAATTAGATGACATGTGAGTACATGATGTACATGCTGTTAATTAAACTTGTAACTAACTCTCAAAGCATTTTATGTAACTGGCAGCAACCTGAGAACTCAGTACATGATAGTTTGCACCTGTAAATGTGATGCAGATGACACGTGATTCAGAAAACCTTCTGGTGAGGGGAAAAATCTGATTTTTTCCCAACACAGAATATGGAGCACTGGAAAAAAACCAAAACATCCCATCCTGGAAAGGAGACTCCCCATACCTCTTTGCTTTCCCTTTTCTAAACACAAAGATTTTCCCTGAAAGCAAGTATTAAGGAAGGTTTTACTAGCACACTAAACAACACATAAAAACACAGATGAATAAGAAATACAAGAATTGTGAAATGATGAAGCATCACAGGCCTGCCTATAGAATTGCAAATTACAGAAATAAGCAAACTTGACCAGAAACTATTCATTAGCTGAATAATTTTAATCCTGAGTAGAACAGTTATTTTCAGCAATATTCAGTGGTTAATCGGAAAAAAACTCAATTTGGGATAATTAGCGAAGATCAATCTTTCCTTCATTATAGTACAGTTTTGACTGTAGTAGGAATTCAGAGTATGTAAGACAAACTCAACTGAAGAAACATAAGGTGATTAAAAATCAGACAAAGTTAATCTATTTTGTTTAAGGCAAATATTATAGTGTACTTTCATACATAACAAAACAGCTCATGAAGAACATACATGAACAGCTGAGTACTGAAAAACTAGTAAGTGGGAAAACATTAAAGGAAGAGATAACCAATGCCAGTTCCTAATGCCTATGTGAAAGTCTGCTGGTCTTATTAAGTAGCAAGTAGCAATGACTGGAAGACAGTCCACCATTTCACCTTGCCCAGTGGAGGTAGAACAAAAAACTAAATCTCGATGGTCCTACAACACTCTCTTCAACAAAGAAACAAACTTGACCCTTAGAAAAGATCAGTTAAGAGTGGTAACTAGGCCAGAAATTAAGTGAAAAAAGTGACAGAATACAAATATGAGAGAAGATAAGACATAGTTACTAGGTGAAGGAGCACATTTCTTTCTTCCTTCTAATTCTCATGGAAGCAAGATGCTATCCAACTTCTGATTGCAATAGGGTATTTATTCATAGAATCCCAAATCTCTGCCTTATATCTGATTTTTCTGTTTATGCCTTTGGTGGACACCATTACTGCACTGTTTTAATCTAGATGTACACTTTCAAAATGGCTGGGCCAGACAAATGCTGGTCTTTGTGAATACATTAGAATCAACATCTGGGAAAGCAGACAGTCATGGTCATGTTTTGGTCAATAAAAGCAAGGCCTGCTTTTTGTTACCTTTAGAGGAGGCCTACTCAGTACATGTGTTAAACAACCTCAGGAAACAATAAAAAGTTCATTTGCCCATTGTATTCTCATTTAATCAAATGATTACGTGATATTTTTTCCTTATTGCCTGGAATTCAATTTGCCTTCTCTTTCTCTAGCTTTAGGCATTGCTTATCCCTGTTATTGTTTCTCCTAACGGCTTGTTTCCTTCTGGTAGGTATCTCATCACTCTCTCAGGACAGCTGCGTTAATATATCTATGGAGATGTATGGAAAGCTTTACTATTTCTAAAAGATTCTGTCTGGATTTTTGGAGATAGTGTCCTTTACACAGCAAGGTACCTACTGACAGGAATGAATGAGATGTTATATAAAAGCACTAGCATGCAACATGATTTCACCAGAAACTCAACAACTTTTGAAAATCTCAGAAATCACAGATTGCTGATAGACTGCTGGTGCTGAATGCTCTTTACCTGACCAAGTCACTATAAAAGTGTTTCATTCCAATGGAGGCAGCAGGGATTATTAACTGTGGTTCTCCAAGCCAGTTGCTGGGAGATAGCAACCCCAACCCTGCTTCTCTCTGGTCAGCATTCATATTTGGAGGACAGGAGAGCTCTTTACGCTGTTGCACTGCTGCTGTCTTGCTCTCTTTTGCACCTGGAAACCTCCTGGCCACCCATCCCTGCAGTTCTGACCATTGACTGAATCTTATTGGGCAAAGGAATATCAGCTGGCAGAAGAATATCAATAAGCAAATAACTATACAAACTAAATATTTCAATTCATACTAAACCCCACAATAAATTAAAAAAATAATACAAAATGCTATGTTTTGCTACAACATAGTATCTGAGAGGCAAGAGCAAGGAAACAGAAAACAGCTACCTGTGTATACTCAGCTGAGGTAAATCACCTCTGCTTTCTCGAGGCAAACTGAGTTACAACCCCCTACACTGAATAAGATTACTGAGACATTTGGATTTTCTGTTTCTTCCTGATTAGAGAAAATGAAGAGCAAAGTAACTGTGCAAAAGACCTGAAAACTGCATCCATCTGTAAGTAGTTTACCTTATGATAAAATCTGCCATGGCCGTTTGCTGCAGGGAAGAAAAGTGTTCAGCATCTTCAGCCAGCTGCACAGCTGTACATGCTTGAGGAAATCCTTTCTGACCAGCAGAGTATTGATTCTGAAAAAGGCTATATTTGACCATAAATCTTGAGCAACTCAACACAGGTCAGTGGAGACAAAATATTAACCACTCTAAAGTGCTTTTAAAGATTCTCAGACAGAAATAAAGAAAAATATGATATACACTTATCTGTAATATAGATTTTTCTTCCTTTTGTTTGCATACCTTGCTCTTGTTTTCTTTCAGCAAATTACATCTATGGTAACACACAAAGCCTTCCACCTGCAATCACATGCATAGGCTGCACAAAAAAGTGACAAGGTAGGAACTTGTCTGTCAGAGAAAGGAGATTTATTATTTTTTAAATTACTTCTGTGTTGTCAATTGAATGAATTAATCCAGGTTAAACATTGTGCTCCTTCCCTGAATATCTCTTGAGTTATCACCTAGCAGTAGGTGATAGTTCTAATTAGAATATATTGAAAATTTAGCAGAAACCAGAGTTTTGGGGATTTCTGTTTTTGTCAGGTCCAAAACATTAAAAATACCTTATGTACGAGACTTTCCAGCACTTCTAAATTGGCATTGTTTGAATTACTGTTCCCTCTTTCCTGTGCTCAGGTGTTGTGTTTGAAGTGCCATCAATCCCACGGCAGTCCAACAGCTCCTGTGTTGCATATCTGGAACAATCTGGAGCAATTCCCCTGGGATTTGCTTGTGAGGACAGACTTAAAGACCTCAAGACCTTTCCTCATGGCCTGCACTGCTCCTCAGGAAATGGCAACACATCAAACACCACTCTGGTCCATTTTTCACAGAGGACAGAACAGACAATGGGCTGAAAACCACACCTGTTTCTGGCTACCTTGGAATGAGAAACCATTCAACAGGGAAAAATCATCTAAAGCATTTTGTAGTTTTAATACTTTTAAGGTCTGATAATAGCATGGCAAAAAGTGCTTTAGGCTTCCTAAATTCAAACACACTGGCTGAGAAGACAGTGTCTTCAATTCCTATTATTCTGAATCTGGAATTATTTTCATATGGAGCTATGTAACCCACGAGAATGAATTTCTTAAAATCAGCCTTTTTCACAATCTCTCACAAGTACTTATTGTGCTTACTTACTTTCTTGCTGTAAATTGTAATCTTAAGATTAAATTAAATTGTGGCTAGGAAACATGGATTGACACCTTAAAGGAATGTTCATAGAGTGGACTAATTTAGCTCCAGCTTCACATGAGGTTCTCATTCTCTTTTTCCATGATCTTCTCACCCACAGACATTGGAGAGAATTCTGTAGAGCTGTAGCTTTATACTCTGATTTCTTATATTTAAAAAGGTCATCCATACGGCATTTGCTCGTCTGATCTATCTTAAACTGTGAGAGAATGGCTTAGTATGAAGCATTTACAATGTTGTTAGAGGTATTTATGGCCCTGTTTTTTTCAGGTGACCTAATGAACACTATGTATAGACTAGAGCTGCCTGGTTAGCACTGTCAGAGGGAGAAACGTGACTCTCTCTTTATTCACTCTTCAATCCCTTTCCTGAATACAGAGGTCTCACAAAAGAATCTAAATCAACTTTTTAAATTTTTAAAATATTGTATTCCTTGTAAATTTTCCTCAGAAACAAACTCCATTTTTCTGCAAGAGCAGTTTGAAATCCTGGTGAGTATGTCAACTCTTTTCTGTGACCAAGACAGTCTTCAGATATGTGAAAATATAAATACATTGTCCCGAGCAGAATTCTTCTGGAAGTGTTACCAACATAATTACCACAGATTATGGTAAGCAGATGAGAACAAGGATGCTAAAAATAAAGAGCATAGACACAAACTGAAGATGTTTTATAGGCAGATTTTTAAGCTATTCTGTTGATAGTATATTTCTTATTCATTAGGATTATTACTTTTTCCTATAGAAGGTTTGGCATTTGAAAAATGACAACAGAGGATGGATAGCTCTGTAGCAGAAGTCAGTAACAGAAAGTTTGTTGAGTTCTGAGCAGGAATTGAAGGGGTTGTCCTGAATAGTCACATGTAACTTTTGTCCTTGAATAGTAATTACAACTTGTCAGAAATACCAATTGTTTCTGGATGAAGATAGAAGTTCAGCATTATTTATAGATCTACACTTCTCAAGTAAATGGATTTCCCCTAATTTGCAATTCTAAAAATATATTTAAACCTATTTTTACATGGCTTCTGTAAACATGAGGCAGAGTTGGTCAGGCAGTTTTTGACAAAATTTATTTTTCTTGAAAGGTGTTCTTTCAGGCTGAATCATTAGTGGAGCTGAACAGCTTTTGAAGATGCATTCAGTGAGATTTTTGCATAATTAAATATTGACCTATGTTTTGGTACAACTACATTTTGAGAATACATATTCCAAATATTTTGTTTTAACCTGAAAATTCCAAACTCCACATTTTTCTGTGAAGCAGAACCTACATCTTATGTCTAGCATAGAATTGGTGAGAATACACTCCAGAACTCTGCAGATTCCTCAGCTGCCTGTAGTTTTCTCAGCAGTTTTATTACAGAGTTAAATGAGCTGCATTTTAATTGCTTTCTAGGTTAATACATGCAAGAGAAAACTGTAGTATCCTCTTTAAGGTCTGCAGAAGTTTTTGTTGAGAACTGCGCTGAACAGAGTAGAAATTGAACCAGAAAATGAACAAAAAATTCTCTAAAGATAATGCAAAATTGTCACCTGTCTTTCTATTAGTTCTCATAGATTATAAGTCATTTTGGAATGATAGTCATAGTTTTCTATTGTTGCAATTTGGTTTTTCTTTTTTGTCTTCTTTCCTTTGCTTTCCCAATGGGAGCTTATATTATTCACCCTTTCCATAGAGCTCAGACAGGTTGTGACAATCCAGCTCAGAAAAACACATTTACTCTGTCTTTAACAAATCTTACAGTAACACATGCTGTACAGAAATGTGGAAAGTTATACGGTTCAAACTTATAATAAATACAATACGTTTCCCATATAATAAACTAACATAACTGCCAAAAAGCAAAATCGGTCAAACTGAAGAATGCTATTTACATTTCTGACTATGCATTTTGGGCTTTTGTATTAAGATAGCAGTAAAAACAGAGGGGAAAATGTGCTTGATGAAGTTCCATGCTCTGTACTGTAATGTGTTGCCTTGATTTGTAAAATAAGTCCACAAGTCAGGAGACTAGCAAGTGCTTCAAGGGAATTTTCTGAAACAATTTCACTAGTAATGATTTTCTAGATCATAGTGGATTGTGTGAAAGTTAATTTTGTTTGCTAGTCATACTCCCTTGCTCATGTTTTCTGCTATTTGAATGTTTCCAAAGTAGCCACTTCCTGGGCTTTTAGTTCAAACAAAATATAATATTCAAATATTCAACAAGCAAGAGAACCGAGCTCTTATTTCATGCCCAGAACAAGCCCCCACATACTAAAGCTAAGGGTCAAAGAATGAGGAGAGAAAACTAATAAACTGCTACTGCATTATAATAGTAAGTAAGAAAGCTTAGTTACTATTATGTATTTTTCCAATCATTCCCTAATTCATGGGTTGATAATTTAAACTTTTAGAGGTCCTGTTGTACAATAATAATATAGAAAGGAAGGGATTATTAGAATAAAAAGAGAGTAAGGATAAGATTTAGTCTACATTAACTTATACATCTAAAATGTAAGCATCTAAGCCTGAACTATTCCCTCAACTCTTTATAGTCACTGAGGAGAAATAGGCAGAGACAGATTTGCCTCACTCTCAGATAACGATGAAAAGACAGGTCACATGCATCATCCTGTTGCTCGCTTCTTGCTATGTGGAAAAGCTAAAATGACCATCTCAGACTGAAATGACCAACATTTAGGCATTTATAGAATTGATTACTCTTACCCCAGCTAGCCAACAGGTCTTTTTTGATGAAATAAACTTTGTTTTAATGGAACAGCTTGGTGTTTGTTGAACCAAGAATTTACAAGGGAATGGCACAGTTCCTTCAGTTGAGCTTTTTTCTTTTGAAACTTCTCTCTACTCTAGATACTTTAATTTTACAGTCAACTTAGTAAATGTTTTGGGATGAATTAGCATGTCTGTCACTAGTAAATAAAGGCTGCACAATATCAGGTATGATACCCACTCACAGAGCTGAACAGTTAGCTTGACTCAGCACACTCGCACTACACCACTCGTGGCAACTTAATTTCCTTAAATGTAGCTGTACAATGAGGCTTTCAAAGGATCTGTGACTTGTTACCAAAGCGGTCAGAGGAGCAGGGTGACTTCAGTTAGTTAATGAACTGTTCTTGCTGAAGTTGCTGTGCCACCCTTGCATTACTATTTGACTAAAGCCCTTCTGTAATCTCTCCTGAAGCCCCAGAGCTGTAGACCACTAAACAAAAATTACAGTGGGGCAAAGCAAATATTTAAAGCTCAGAAAATCTGTCACATATGCATTTCTTCATCTCTGCCATAGTCAAACTCTCACCAGACAGTTGACAGGAGCATCTCCTGTGTAATTCTTGTCAGTCTGCAAAAGCTTTCAGAGAAATTTCTATGTATTCTATCACCTCCTGTGTTAGCATTCAGCAAATACTTACTATAAAAACTTACTATAAAAAACTGCAGAATGTTCTTTCTGAAAAGGTGTTGTCTGTATTTTCTAAATATATCATCTTTCTTTACACTTTGTCCTTATGTCTTCACAGATTCTACTTCACTAGTACTATTGCAACTCTTACCGCAAATCTCATAATTCATCTTTGTTCTTTTTAAGGAGCAGGAAAATTAAACCTTCCGTGGCGTTGAGAAGACTTCACAGGGCAAAATTATTGTCACTTGAGGAAACCTGAATTTGTTTCCTGAAACTTTCATTCATGCTTACTGAAAACAAAATTGATCTGTAAGTGCAATTTGGTCTGTGCTGATTTGCGTGAGAGTGAGCGTATCCCCAGGAATGCGCAGCAAAACAGCTCGCGGCAGCAGGCTGACATGTTATGTGTCTCCGGGCAAAGTAAGTCTTATGACAGATCTAAAAGTTCAGTACATGATTCAAAACATTACTGTAAGTATAGTAAATAAGCCATTAAAGAAAATTCCACACTTATCACTTACTTAAACTCTTAATACAGCTTAGCAATTAATACATTCATTCTTTTCTATTGCTCAGTAGTTATAGCTGCACCACACTTCACTGAAAACAGAATGAACAGAGATTGCAATCAAGTTGACCCAATGGAGCAACTTGGTTTTTATTGTTTGTGGCTTTTTTACCCTCAAGATCCTTAAGAGGAAGGGGTTTATGAAGCTCTTTAGGAGAAAATCCCAAAGGATTTGATCTTTCATTCAACCAACGGGTCACCAATTACCACAGTAAGCATTTTCCTGGTTTCTAGGATTTTCAGATTTATTGATGGCTGAGGCTATCTTCTCAGGACTCCTTCACCTGTATGGATCAATTTATTCTGAGAAGCCAGGCTGGATAGGCTCCTTTTTCTGTGCTCAGCTGACAGCTGCAGAATTCTGGGTGAGGCTGGAGGGGTTCCAGCATGTTGTGCTCCCCACACCCCTCACACCAGACAGGACTGCACAAGGTCCTGAATCACAGGGTGAACCTCAGCATGTTCCTTTTAAATCCTTACATTTCCTAAGTGTGAGGCTATTTGTTTAATAATATATTTGGTTTTTGTCTCCCACATCTCCCAATAGCTGCCTGACGGGTTTCTAAGGGAAATGAAGCTGGTTAGAAAGGCTGGTTAGAAAGGTTATGAACTACAAGGAATTATTAACAAGAGTCCACTGAGTCTGGAGCCTATGATTGCCTGACTTTCGGCCTGCAGCATGTTCCTGTGAAAAAAATAGTGCTCATGGGAGTACAGCGAGTGCCTTTCTACCTGGGGTATGAGGAGGCAGGAGGGATGCTCAGGTGACATGTGTTATTTGTGACACGTGGCAGCTCTGACTTCCCTTCACTGCCAGCGAGATGGCAAGACCTAGAAAAACAAGGAGCCTCACAGGTTTTGGGCCTGATGCCAGTTGTAGAGCTGAGTTTGAAGGAATAACTCTTTCTTTCCCCAGCTCATCTCCTGACCCTTAATTTTCTTTTATTCTTTAATTCTGGAAAAAGTGCAGAGGAGCAGGCATTCCTCCTCTTCCCTTCACATTGCCAAGCCTTTTTAAGGTTCATTTCTCAGGACATGGATCCTATTTTTCCAACACCTGCCATAATAACTCATTTTATGCCTACTTTTCCCTTCTTCAGACTTGAAGGTCTGTTTAGGAGTGTAATGTTTCTCTGGGCTAAGATGGATTTTATCCTGTTCATCATAGCCTCATTAGCAACCTGCAGCTGCAGGGACAGGCACTAGTGCCCCTGTCTTTCCTGAGGGACAAAGGGAAGAGCTACTCAAGCACCAAGCGCAGCCCCAGGAGTGTGCACAGGAGGCCTGGAGTCCTGGGTCAATGTGAGGCACATTTTCTTCTTTTCCTCAGAGGCTAATAATAACTTTGCTTGTGTGAGGGAGGCCAGAAAACAGAAGCAGCCTGGAAAAGCTCCAAATTGCTGCTGCCACTGAGCAAGTGGGAGGGGATATGGAGAAAAAGGGAGCCCTTTAACCTAGGCTCTAGCATTGCCAATGTCAGATCTCCTCGCCTCACTCAACAGGACTACTAAAGGCAGTAAAATAAGTTGTCTCTTTTTTTCTTAGGTGTTGAGGAAAAAAATCAACTGAATTAAATCCATCCCGTCTAGTTGATTATTGTTCATTGCACTATCATCTTATGTGTTCCATCCACCCACCAGATTCCACAATCCTTTTCTGCTTTTTTTAGAGAACTTTTTAAAGTTACTTTTGGAGCACAGCAAGTGTTTTATTTTTGCACAACTGCATGTGACTGAAACCAGCATCTGCAGTGCAGGTGTTTACAGAGGTTGCTGTAGTGGCCTAGAGTACCCTGGTCCTGGAAAACCCTCTGAGAAACCTCTCATATATTTTTAGAGAAGAAATAAACTTTTTCTTGTATACATAAATCAAATTCAAATATAAACCACTGAGAGCTTTTTTGGCCTTGAACTAATACATCCAGGGTTCATACACTGCAGTACTGTATAAATAAGAACAAGATTTGAATGCAATGGCCTTCAAACATGCAAGCAGTACTTGTGAAGAATGTGCCTGACATTTAAGTCTGTTAAGGTTCCTGGATAAATCTTTCCTTTATTTCCTTGTCCCAAATTCTTCTCATCAAATTTGAGATGCAGTTTTCTCTTTTTCCTCCCAATTCTCTTCTGAAGATGCAGAATAAAGTTTTTTATATGCTTTGGAGTTTTGAGGTGCAATGTATCATAGTTCAAATCTGTAGAAAGCAAAGCAGCACCAAATGAATGTTGGGACTGAGTGCAATTAAAAAGCAGCAATAAGTAAGAAGAAACTAATGCAAAACTGTATTTTACTTAGGATAGAAATATAAATTCTGGGGGAGGGGGAAGTTTCTAGCTAAAGGAAAAGTGATAGCAACTCCTGGTTGATGGGCAATCCTTACAGTTTCTTCTGAGACAACCCATACATCTGTTTAATAGGAGAGAGGCACCATGCAAAAGCAGTAGGTTAGTTCACAGTTATGCATGCTTGATTTACTGCAGGTCACAGATCACACTGTGTGCAGGAACATGTCCTTGAAAAGGCAAATAAATTCACTAAGTTTTCTGATTTTACTCTGGCGTAGCAAACTATTAGCTGGAGTAAGAGGTTTTTAGTGCATTTGTACTTCCTTAGGGAGAAATCTGAATTCTATTTTAACTGCTTCAGGGTGATCAATAGAGTAGGTAGAAATGAAGGCTTTCAATATTTCTCTGGGTTTGATATATTGGCAAGTTAAAAAAAATCTAAGTCACAGCAGTGTTTTATTTTTTCACATAAAATATTAATTACTTGAGGATGATAATTAGAACTTAAAATTCATTAGAAGTCAGAAACAATTGCTCTTATAATATAAAAAAAATTTACCAATATATTTAAAATTGTGACAAAATAACAGTAGGCTTTAGAGTACAATTTCAAACATACAATGGAAGAATCAATGAAAAGTTTTGATGGTCTTCCCTGCTGTGAGAGCAAGGCAAGGACAATATTCAAATAATGGTTAAAACCCTTTCCAGACCACTAGTTTTTCAGGTGATGAACTCTCTTCATACACCTAGGAATGTAAAACTAGGTTGGAAATTCCACTAAGTATGAAAGCACTGAAAAGTACTCACCCTGAAACCTCAAATCTGAATGACCTTTGAGAAAATATAGGCCACCCATAGAATTCAGGAAATTACAGTGATCAAACTATTATGTTTATTAACTTTCATTTGATTTTTTTTTCATCCTGGGTGTGCTGCTTCTGCTCAGGGTAACTTGGTGGCATACTATGTTTGGGTAGACTTGTGTATTTTGCACACTAAATAAAAGCAATACAGGAGACTTATGTTAATCTGTTACAATGCTAGAATACTCTCCATCTGAGATACACTGAAACCTAATGCACAGGAAATGGTGGAGTAGACTAAATCTAAATATCTTCTACCTGGCATATCCTGCAATTTCTATAGGGGAAGTAAGGGGAAAGCACATGGGGTGACTCCTGGGGCTCCTGCACATGGCCAGGAGTTGGACTAGATGATCCTGGTGGGTCCCTTCCAACTCAGCATATTCTCTGATTCTGTGATTTCATTGCCTGCATTAAAAACATAAGTGAGAAATTCACATATTTATCCATGAAGGAGATAAAGGGTCACACTCGTCACTCGGCAGGAAGTATTGTGTGGAAGCATTTTGTGGTTTTTTTGACTGGAAAATGATTGGTTTTGTGAGGACTTTTATTTCATATATGTGGTCTGGGCTTAACTGATGCTTCAGTGAAAATTTTCTTCAGCAATTGCTTTGTTTCCTCTCTGTGCAATAAGGATTTCTTACTTCTGTTAGCCTGAACTATTGAGAATGGAAAACAAGATTTTTCCCTCAAGCATACAAAAAACCACTAGACCAGGACTCAGCTGCAGTCCATGTCAGCACATGCATAACAATGGTTTTGTTTAATATCTGCTGGCCCCTCCCAATAGATTTTCCTGAAGATATGGGGTGATATACCATAGTATGTATTTAGACTGTTTTAAATTATCTGCATATGGGGTGAAGTGGGAGGAAAAAACCAAGTCATCGACTTGTGAACACTGTTAACAGTCACCTTTAATTTTGCCCCACGAAGCTGTAAGTGTAGATCCTGTGCCCAGAGTACAGTGTGACTGGGCTCCCAGCACTCCACCATGGTGCCTTTCAAACATGTGATTGATTTCAATCACCTTTTATGTGAAAGCTCATAACAGTAGCAAATATATAATACGTATTTAAGTTATACTTTATCCCTGCTCTTTTTCGTTCCCAGAACATTTGGTCATTGCTGGCCAAAGCCCCAAAAGGCTCAAGAAAAGCAGACGGAATTTTTGAAGGTTTTCTAGATGCTTATCCTGATAGGGAAAACCGTACAAGTGAAAGGGATATGAAAAGAAATAATATTAACTACATAGCATATTTGCTAATATGCATAGACACCCAAAATAGGCTAAGAACAATTAATCTAAGATTTTAATGTTCTGTGATGAAGATTGTCTCTGTTCAAAACTGCACTGAATTCAACACAGATTTCCTGTATAAATGTATAATTGACCAGTTTTTTCTGATTTTTGGGACATTGTTTACAGCCTTGAAGTCCTCAGAACACAAACATGCTCAGATTTAGATAAAAAAGCACCACCTTACTCCATTTATCAATCAAGACTTTTTAACACATCCTTCTGTCATTTTTTAAAAAATTGTTCTTTTTTTGACATTGTCAGATGTTTTTAAGATGTCTGTAAAGTTAGGAAATTCACTCTGTATGTTTGTCACCCTTCTCCAAGCTACTGGATCATCTGCTGTGGAAGAAAAAAACATATAAATGCTGTTTGAAGGATTTTCAAAACAGAGAGATTCATAGTTCACCTGAATCATATATTTTAGATTATTTGTAGGACTTGAGCCAGGTCGTGGTTATGTATATTTAAATTTCAAGTGAGAAAAGACAATAAATATTTCTGTTTTTATCAGTTTCCTCATTAAGCCAAACATCATCTGGTTTAGAGTAATAGAAGAGAGTAAAAGAATTGTTTTAGTGTTGTCTCTTGTTTTCATCATACAGAATCATTCCATAGAATGGAACATAGAAGAATGAAAGAAGGAAAGTTTTCTTTTTCTCCTGGGCATGTGGGAAGGGGAGGCTGCTTCTCCTTTTCTTAGAAGAGAAAGTGACATTATGGAAAATAAGGAAGCAAAACCCTGCTGTACCCATAGTAGGCTCCTGATTCAAGAGGCAAGAAGCTGTAACTTTGCCTGTCCCTTAGCAGTCTTTGTTTCTCTTGATCACCTGATTTACCCACAGGAATGAGTAGGCTTTTGTTAGATACTACCAATGATTCACATGATTAACATTTTTTTTCATTTTTACAACACAAAACATAATCCTTCAACTAATTAATATTGTTTATCTAGTTGGCAAATGAGTTTGGGTGAAGGTGCAAATGTGAAATAGCTCTCTGACTTTAATATTTAGTATCTATTTCATAGCAACTAAGTATTTCCCCTGAGACAGATAGATAATTGGCTTGTTTAAAGTATTGTCCCTAAGTTTTTACTCACTATAACCCTGATTTCAACAATAGTTTTCCACTTCTTTAGGAATCTCATTTTGGTGGCAAGGTGTAACACATGTTACATAAAATGATGAATACTAGCAGTATATGAACATTTAGGTAAGTAAGACTCAGCCCACAAATGAAGACATTAAAATAGAGTTATACAGGCATTAAAAATGTTTCTAAACTGGCCTTAGAAATAATTGAAATTTGTTCACTACACTCTATGCAAAATCAAGATTGATAAACCAAACTTATGTGTCCAGGTGCCATCCCTTCTGTCTAGATTCCTAAATGCAGCTTTCCTTTGTGATTTGAATTCTGTGCTTAGGGTGGGATTCAGCTAGCAGATCATGAATGGTGTTTTAGGTCACCGATGGGACAAACCTGGGAGGAGTGGCTGATTGCCCAGAGTGCCGTGCAGCCAATGGGAAGGACCCCGGCAGGTTGGAGACATGGACAGAGAAGAGCCTTCCTAAATCCAAGAAAGACAAATACAGTCTCCTGCACCTGGGGAGGAATAACCCCTCGCACCAGCACAGGCTGGGGGTGAGCTGCTGGAAAGCAGCCATGTGGAGAAGGCCCTGGCAGCCCTGGGGGACACCGTGATGTCCATGAGCCAGCAGCGTGTCCTGGGGGCCAGGAAGGCAAATGGTGTCCTGGGCTGCATTAGGAAAAGCACTGCCAGCAGGCTGGGGGAGGTGACCCTGCCCCTCTACTCAGCTTTAGTAAGGCTGCACCTGAAGTCCATTTCTGAGCTCCTCAGCACAAGAGAGACATTGAGCTCCAGGGGAGGGCACCAAAATGATTAAGGGACTGAAGCATTTCTCTTATGAGGAAAGACTGAGGAAGCTGGGCCTGTTCAGCCTTGAAAAGAGACAAAAAGGTGACCTTATTAATGTCTGTCAGCATCTGCAAGGAGGTGTCAGAGGCTGGACCAGGCTCTGCTTGGTGCTGCCAGGCAGTAGAACAAGAGGTAATGGGCAGAAGCTGATGCACAGGAAGTTCCACTTGAACAGGAGGAAGAACCTTTTACTGTGTGGGTGACCAAACAATGGAACAGATTGCCCAGGGAGGTTGTGGAGTCTCTCTCACTGGAGATATTCAAGAACTGTGTGAATGTAACTCTGTGCCTTGTGCCCTGGGATGATCCTACTTGAGCAGGGAGGCTGGACCAGATGACCATTTCCAGTGGTCCTTTCCAACCTGATCCAGTCTGTGATTCTATGACTGTAATTCTGTATTGCTACTCTTGCATCAGGTTGTCCTTTTTAGAAGATTATCATTATTCCTCTGTCACATGCAGCTCTCACTGATTAAATGCTGAAGACTCAGACAACATGTATATGACAGTATTTTGAGGCAACTGAATTTTGCAGACTGGAGTTAGTAACATGCAAAATTTTGAATTTATCAAGGCAAAAATTGGTGTATGCATGCTGGTATAAAAGGACCCCAGTTCAAAAAGCAATACTAGTAATTTAGCTCCATATTATAACAATGGCTTATATAGATGAAGTTGGAACTATCTCCAGCCTATGGGATCAGAAAAAACTGCTTAGGATGATAGTTCTGCCAGCCTTGTGCAACCAACTCATCTGTAGCTCGATCAAAATCTTCACTGAGGTTTTGGATTTGTTCAGCCCCCATCTACCTCACAACAGACATGTTGTTGCTAACTTGGGACAGCTGAAACTGACACAAAAAACAGTATTCTGTTCTGATTTGTATTTAAATTTTTAATAACTCTGTTTATCAATTTATCACTGCTTTTCAGACTTATTATATGCTACTATGCAAAATCCCTGGTTTGTTTCGTTTAGCTTTGCTTTGTTTTGTTCTTTCCCCAGACACTTATCTGCTATTTTCTTAGAATATAGCGTTCAGTCTCCCACAGGCATTTAGTCTTTATGACACTATGAGCAAAACCTAACAGTACAGAATCCAGTGTAGAGTAATTCAGCTGAAAATAGCTGTCATACACTGCAGATATGGCTAACTAGAGCAGTGTCCATCTGCTGGCCCTCGTTCGTTTTCTGATGGTCACCAGAGGCCAGTTCAACAATGCCCCCATTGATCCCTTTCTATCCATTAAACTTTCACTACTAAAAGAACAAAACTCTAAACATACACACAAAAGAGAGAAGGAAGAATGTGCTCATTGTGGTTCAACCGGAATTCAGAAAAGATCCTCTCTACTGGCTGTTTCCTCCTGCAACTTGACTTCCGAAATAGCATTATCCTTTTGTACAAGACACAAAAACAAAAATGAAAAAAAATCCCACCAGAAAGCATGTGACTTCCAGAATTGCCTGTAGCTTTCCTGGCACTGGGTTGAGAAATATTTCTTCATCTCATGTTGCGTAATCATCCTTGACGCATTGTTTGTTCCAGCTCAGTGCTGTTTTCATCAGATATGAACCACAAATCTAATGGAATATGAGGAGTGTCCCCCAATGGTGTATATGGGATTTTTGTGGCTTTTTATTTTTTTAAGTTTTATAATTATGAAAGGTATTTAAAAATATATGCTGGAGCAGATAATTTTTGAAACCATAATTCTTGCTAGCTAATGTTCACAGTGCACATTTCCTGTCTTTTTCCAGTAAGCACACTGATTACAGCACACTAAGATCTCAGATGAATGAATGACTAAATGAATGAATGAGTGAATGGAAGAGCTAGTAAATGTATATTTGACATAACAGGTTCCTAGGATAAATTTTATTTACCTTAATAAAACTATACCAGGTAATAATTTATCCTGTAATGTTTCAATGACACAGTCTAAGGGATTTACTCCAAATCCCATGAAGTTATGTAAGTTTTTCATTGGTGTCAGTGGATCTGGATCAAGTTTCAGAAGGATTAAATAGCTGCTTATTACTTCTTTTTTATTCACAAAGTAAATAGTTTTATGCAGGTAAACCACTTCACTGGATAATCATTTCTTGAGCCTTGTATCTGTCATTACTCTCTTTTCTGTCCTCTATGAAAGTATCTCTGCCCAACATTCAGCATTTATTCTTATTTCAAATCCAGATTGCAGTCATGATTGCTCCAAATTTAATATAGAAATCTTTCTGTTACATATACTCAAGGAGCCTTGTGATATCCTTCATGGTCTTTCATTTAATATTCTAGTGATTGATTCTTTCATCTTCCTTGCCACTGTATCAAAAGCTCTACTTAATATTTCAGAGCATACGTTTTGTTCCTTCCATGGAAAGACTTATGCTGGACATTACTATTACATATCTGGCATAGCAGCTCATCACAGTGCCTCAAGAGAACATGAAAAGCCAAGTTGCACCTGACTCATAGCCTGATCACTGGTTTTCTTCTTGTTTCAGTGTGGGGGGAACTGGCTAATTGGCTAAATTTAAAAATTATCTAAATTGGCTCAATTTAAAAATTATCCCAGATTATTCCCTCAAATTCAAACATAAGGATGTATTTAGTGAAGCTTATGGGATGTGTATCTTGGCCCTGGTACTTGATATTTTCACTAAAATTCCTGAATGATAGAAAAAAAGAGTAAGCTTCAAAGGACTGAAAGCATTTTGAAGATAGGACCAGAATTCAAAATAATTTTAATTATTTAAAGAAATTGCATGGAGAAAAAAATGTCATTCCTGTCAGAACAAGACCAAAGTCATACCATTGGAATATAATATAGATAAGACGGGAAATGGTAAACAAGTGTAAGTTTAGGAAAGGTGGTGAAAACAGTGGTGAGTTAGTTTAAAGTGTGTGCATCCAGACTGAAAATTTCACATGTGTTTTTACAAACCAATGCAATGGCTTTAAATTTCAACAACGGAGCTTAATTTAAGACATCAAGAAGAGGTTCCTAACAATGAAATAGTGAAACACTGAAGTCTGTTGTGTGGGATGATGATGAAACCTCTGGCTTTGAAGGTCTTTCAGGAGAAATTAAGTAAGGTGTCAGGAGTCCCACAGACAGAATTAATCCTTTTCTTGGGCAGGGAGACTGATTGAAAGATTTTCTGAGGTGTTTTCTATCTCGATTACATCAGTTATGTCTAGGATTATTCTGGCATTGTTTGAGCTGTCGAATCTAAGGCTTCACCTTGTTCTTCTTGCTGCCCAATCATGCTCCATGTACAAGTGTGAGACAGGTAAAAAATGATTCAAAACAGGATAGTCAGACTTCCAGTTTCTGAAGGAAGGAACATAAATGAGTAAAGAAGTTTGAATAACATGGGATACTGTTTGACAATTTGAGATGGAACTTTGCATTGTTGCTTTGGGAAATCTAACACCATATCAAGGAAAACTGATAAAACCTAGAAAAGTGCAAATCCTCTTCTAAAAATATAGATATTGGAGACAATAAAGATAGACAAGTAAGAAAGAATTTTGGTCTACATCACAGGTGCTAATATCTGGGAATTGAATACCAAACAATACTTTTAAAAATACAATGACGTTATGAAAATGTTTTACCATCTACCAGAATCATGAATACCCAAGTCTGAGTAGGTCAGTGCCTCTCTTTTTGTTCCTTGAAATACTTTATTTTTATTCACAATGATATGGCCACCTTGAATAAAAAAATAAACCCTTTTCCTTTTTATTTATGACTATATTATTTATGCAACAGAATATCTGAAAGAAGAAGCTGCTGGTTCATGAGCAATTCCAATGGCTGTGGTCAGATTAGGAGAATATTTCTGTAAAAGATACTTAGGTTTTACTAGAGAGTGACTTTTCTGAATTTCTCTTTCTCTTGCATAATCACTTTGGCAAGTTTCTGCCAAAGATTCAAGTAAACTGGAGAGTGATGATTGTATAGGGTTGTATATTGCAACAGTTTTAATCACAAGAAATTCTGACTGAGTCATCCTGGGTTTCTTTTATTGCTTTCCAGGGCAGAGGTACCAAAATCAATAGCTTGGAAAGAGTCCTCAAGTTTGCACCATCATGCAGCCCAGCTATCCACACCTGCAGTGTTCTCAGACACTTCACCAGGGAGCTGATTTCAAGCTCTAGGTTCTCAAAAGCTCTGTGTTTGCAGCCCAGCAATGGCTGAGGTCCCTGGGCCTCAAAGATTGCCTTGATGGTCCTGCAGGGTCCTGGGTAGATGCTGATGATGTCTTCAAGTGAAATTGCTCAGGTACCAGAAGTTTTATGGACCATAAATGTAACCCAGACAGAAGTCTCTACAAATCTGAACTGTTTCCAGTGTCTGAGATGGATTGTTTAGTGTTGGCTTAGGCAGCTGTGCACAATACTGCATTATTTCTACCACTAGCAAGGAGTCACTCCCCTTTTCTAAGAGGGGGAGGGCATAGGTGTATTCTCTGAACTGTGCATTATCTAGAACAATGCACAGGGGAGCAATAATAACACTTTTGACATTATTATTTTATAAGCAGGACTAAAATATTATGATTAATTACAGGCTGATTCTGATTTACACACACTGGACACATGAGCAATATGTTTGTAGGGCCAAAATTCATTTCCAAACCCTATTAAAATCACATTACAAGGTCATTTTTATAAAAAATGTGAATTAAAGAAATGTAAATAAATAAATATAATGTGTACCAGGGCAAGAGAGGAACAAATGTTATAGTTAGACTTTAAGCTGAGCTTCAACTGTTTAGTCATTTTGATAAATTTAGGTGCTAGAAAATTGATTGTCATGACTGTTAACCAAACTTCTCCAATTTGCAATCTCTGTTCTGGTCTTGGCAAGTACATACTGACAGTAAGGCTATGTCAGTGTTGTACTTGCACCTACAGGGCACACTTAATAGTGTCAAACATGTAAATTAGAATAGTTGTATACAATGAGGTTCAGTTTCTGTAGGCCTTTGTGTTCACTTTTACTGTACAAGTACAGAATGGCACAGCAGAGAGAGACACAGAGCAGAGGTTACAAAGAAAAATGAATATCCAGAGGTTAACTGTTCTTATTTCCAAACTTTGCACTGAACACAAAGACTAGGTTGCTTGCACTGTGAGCAGGTGTCCATCATGCTGTCCACTCCTTTGAGATGGAAGTCTGTATGAAGTCTGAGACAATTCTCCTGGTCAACAGATCCCCTTTCCCTCTTGAAAGAGTCATGTGCAGCGTTCAAACAGAGTCACAAAATCAAGCCAGCTCTCTGATATTAGAACATACTGAAGGGGAGGCCTGAGAAATGGGCCAATTTCATTTGCTCAACTGACAACATGATAGTAGCTGCTGTTAAAAGGAGCCATTGGATGATATAAAAAGGTTCTCTGCATTCCCTGCCAAATCCTCCTATCAGGCTTCATGAGTTCATATCAGGTCACTATGAGATTCTTTTCATCTCATAACACTGAACTCATTAATTTCCATGACTGATCTGAAACAGTAGCATGTATGGAAAAACCCCTAAATTTAGATGTATGACTAATCTGCTTTTGTTTTCCCTTTCCTGGATCCTCTTTCACATACAAAGTGGAATTTAAGCTTTGCTACAAAACATCATTTTGCTTGCTATATTTCCAGAACATTGGCCTTATATCTGGTGTTCTTTGTTCATATTGACACTAATTGATAGTAGCAGGGCTGTGACACTGCAGTAAGTTTTCCCACAGTACAGGCAAAAGCACTGCAGGTTAGGCTGCCAGCCAAGGCAGTTAATGCTTCTCTTTGCATTCTTTTCAGCTGCCCAGAGAAGAGCTAGTTTATGGACACCTGGCACTTAAAGGTCCAGGACATTATTGCCTCTGCTGTTGCTCTTAAAATACTGACCAAGAAATGCACAATCATATTTCAGAAGCTGTAATGTATGAAGGAAAAAGGATCTGAATGTCTTCAGCTACACAGTTTGTGATTAAAGCTTTAATCTAATTTAATTTAAACTATATTAGACCATTAAAAAAAATAACAGCAAATGTACTGCTTGACCTAGAACTGATAAACATAATAATGAGATGAACAGAGAATATTTTTCTGTGTGCAGATATTAACTCCATGCAATATCAGCTGAATGTACAACAAACTTATTTTTCTGCCTTTTATTGTCCCCACCTTGCTGCAGTTCCAAGGCAAAGGGGAGTGAGAATAAGTGGCTACCTGGACTATAGAGTTGTTAATGAACTTGATGTGCCCCATTTCACACAACTGAGTTTGTTTGTTCATCACTACCCTCGTATTTGTGTGTACAGATTTGTGTGAGTGTCCTCAGAGTAACTCTAGTAGAAAAAGAGTCTCAAAGCATAAGCATTAAGTCATGTGATGCCTTCATATTTTTTTTCCCATCCCTTAGATCAAAATGTGAGGATATAATATTTGACCTACTTCTTTTCTGCCTGGCCTAAAAGAGCTTTTACACAAAAAACAGACTATTTTCTCCCAGACAATACAATTTTGGATAAGTTCCCAAACACAAATAAAGACATTCTTTTGAGTGTAATATAAATATTGACATAACAGAATTAATCAGAGGAAAAGGGGATCCATATTCAAACGTCAGTCTTCTGATAATCCCAAACGACACCACTTCCAGAAAGGATGAAGTGTTTATTAAATAGAGCAGAGAATTTAAAAATAAATTCCAGATTCTATACCTGATCAGTGGGGAAAGTAATCTTCCTCTTTCCTGGCTTTTAGACCTAAGGTTTCATCACCAACATGCAAGAATCAGACCAACCCAAAAAAGCATACAATAAAAGACATGGAAATGATCAGGGATAAAACTGAGCGCAAAAATAAAAATATTTTTAAAAGTCATTCACCTTCTCATCCTAGAAGACTTTTGCTTTCTGCAAACATCTGTGTTTGACTTTTAAACTCCTTGGGAGCCAAGGGTACATGTACAAGCGTACAGACTGCGCCATCCAGAGTAGCTTGGTCTGTAATGCTGGGATATAGCTAGCAGTCATCACTTTGTTAAAATTTTTAGGGAGGGGTGGAGGAGTGTCAACCTAGTGAGTGAACTTCAAGCACACTCATATTAAGACTCTCAGAAAATACCTCCTTAAGCAGCATCACTTTGAAAGAGTGGGTGTTGGGACAGCCCCCTCCAACACACACACGCACACACTCATACATATGCACGGGGGGACAGGCTCCCTATTTATCTTTCCTAAAAGTCTGCCAAGTGATTGGAGATCTGTCAGCAGATGTAAGGCAAATTCTTTCCTCAGGCAGGCAGAGAGCTAGTAGTGCAGTTCTGCATTCTACCCAGGGTTGTTCACTGTAAGATATGTGAGCCCAGAGGGAAGGACAGGCACCTCAAACACCCTTTCTCCATGGCAGATGCTTAGAGCTGGCCAGCCTTGCACTCTTCATCCTTACAAAATCCTGCACTCCCACTTCACAGTTGGAGACTGTATTCCTTCTACTTTTGTTCATGACTGAGATTGCCCTGAGAGAAAGGAAATGTAGGAAGACCTAGAAGAATAATCTGAACTCATAAAGTCACACAGAACAAACTCATGCACGACACTGCTAGTCATCCTCACTGCTTGCCTATTAGCATAGCCTGGCTCAAATTTTGTGCAGATTAGACCACATCTGACCACATCCTCAATCTCATGCTATATATAGGCATGCTCTGATGGGTTGCACCACAACTTCTCCTTTTATTCAGGCAATTCCAGTGACAGGCAACTCCATAAGAAAAGATTCCATAAAGGACTTTAGGAACATCACTGTTGGACAAAAAGTGATGCAGATCCAAGTGGTCTGTTACATGGAGGTGATCAATCTGTACAAGATGGTCTTAGAGACAGATAACTGTCCCATTCCCTGCTTTGCTTTATGGCCTAGACCTGCTCGATGTCCCCGGTTGTGACTAAGTGCTCCCCTCAGAACCTGTCCCTTGAAAAAAGCACTGTGTCCACCTGTAAAGGTATATATTTTCTTAAGAGCAATTCCTGCCCAGTATTTGAAACTGTCCTCAAACCCACTCTCTAGAAAGGGTATGAAAGGAAGAGACAGTCATGACTTCCTGCATCTCTAAATGAAGAGCTCAGTTTCAAGAGAGGGATCAGCTTTCTCTATTTGATAGCTGTAAGCAAATTCCACCTTTGAGTGAACATCATTCTGATGTGCCTACCTTGACTTCTGTATTCAGTCTAGAACTTTGGTGCCCTTAACAGGGTCTGAGTCACCTTCTTGACCCAACTCCTAAAATACTAGATGCCTTAGCATCTAAGGTCAGTGCAATCAGGGCCTTCATTGGGTCCAAACTTGCAGAGCACACTGTGAAACAGTCACTAGGGACAGCAGGAAGAAACATTATGACAGCAATGGAGCTTTACACTGGCTTTAGTTGCACCTGTCTTCATGCTGCTCTGTGCATTGCTGACATCCAGCAGCCTCTAGAAGTGAGTGTGCAGCCTGGCACAAGAAAATGAGGGACTTCCATCCACTGCAAGCCAAAACCTCAGGCCATCATGTGTATTGGTGGCAAGATGCAACATGTTTTGCTGTACCTCTTCTAACAGGAGTTTCCCCTTCAGCAGAGAAATCCACAGCAGCACAACAAATGCATTTTTCCAGCTCCTGTGAGCCATCAGACTGTTTCTCCTTTTTGTCTCTTACAATGAGGATTAACTGTCATCTGAATATATACCCTTTATTTTATTTAGGGTTTTTGTTTGGCTCTGTTTTTACCTGTGTTTTCCCTGTCTCCTTTACTGACACTACTTCTTTTGAAAAATATTCATCCTCCTCATAGTTTGTTACTATCTATTTACACCATTCCAGTGTTTGGAAATTATTTAGAGTGGTTAAGTAAATATATCACAGAATTCCCAAAAGGCATGTGTCTGTTAGGTATGTATGATCCCACCTCTTCTTGGTATCTTGGTATTGGATAATGGCAGTTCCATGTGGGGCAGTTGCCCCACCTTTGCCAGACCTGCTCATCCATGAAAGATGTACTCTGGAGATGCAGGAGTGAGGGGGAGGCTCTACATGCTGCTTATTCAAGGACAGAGCTGAGACTGCAAGCTAGTGAATTTATGCAGTGTATTCAGTCACTGTCTACCTGATCCACAAGAAAGTCTAAGTGAGAGCCTTTTTATTTTAAGAAAATGAGGGATACAGTCAAATTTGGAATCTGGCCTTTTTTGCCATGTGTGTTGATAAGCAGTTAGACAGAAGCTCTTCTGTCTTCATGGTCATCTGCATTTTCTGGAAAACTTCTGGAATACTTGAATCTCCTGCAAAATTTATAGCCTTCAACAAAAGACTCAAAAAGAAAGGACTAAGTTCACTAACACCTTTGTGCTATTTGAAGTACAGTGGTCTTTCCTGGACACAGGGAGTCATGGCCTTCATCATTTCTCAGGAAATCTGGTAGGAAAGCCATACACATATCTGAACATATTATAATTAATTAAAAAATTTGGGATTAATTAAAAAATTGGGACCTCCTATGAAAGATAAGACCATCCTTCAAATTTTTTAAGCACACTGGGGATTTTGGTATGTTTAATAGATTTCTGAGACTGAGCTTTGCTCCAAACTAGCTGCTGATGATAGGGTTTGGGGACATCACATTTTACTGAGCTACCATAAAGAAGGCATGAGCAAAAAAAGAGAAATGACCAAAAGAGCTTTGCTACTGCACAAATTTTTTTTTTTTAAATTTGACAGAAAACATTGTCATGGCAAAAAGAAACTGAGGACTGTAACAAGAAAATGGGATAAACCCTGAAAATTCAGGAATAGAATGAGTTTTACATATTTATATTTTCCTTAAAGGTATTTTAATTTTCAGGAAGAGACTCCATTCTCAATCCTATGCAGAAAAGCAGCTATAAGAGGCTAAAACCCAGGAACACAAATTTTTTAACTTAAAGATTTTTAAGTACTTGGCATAATGTTTTCAGAGTTTTAAATTTACATCTAAATAATACATTCTAAAGTAGAAGAACATTATTTAGAAGTATTTGTTTGCATTTGTTAAAAAATTTTGCCTTAAAAAGTATTCTTTTTCTTTTAAATTTGGGATGCACAGTTCCAATGTTTTTTGAAAGATAATTTTATTTTTCTATTTCAAAATGTTCATTTAAAGATTAAAACATCAAACAAGAAGATAAATAAAGAGGAAATACACAATTTTAATTGACCTGACACCCTGCTCATAGTGCTATTATCAGTTGTGCTTTAAGGAGAGGTTCTGCAGGGTACTGGATTAAGCTTCAATTGGGACCCCTTTCCCAATCAGTCTTGTTTGCCAAAGGGTTGCAGCAGAGAAAAGCAAGAAATAGGGATTTTTTAATCATGATTATTTTGACCTAGGAATACTCTTTATCCATTTCTGAAATCAAGATGAAAAAAATTATGCATTTAACAACTTTTTCGCTATCAAGAATGGCAAGTGCATTTGATTACAGTTTCTTCCATCAATACTCAAATTCAAGGCAACAGAAAAGGAAAAAAATAGACAAATTATGAATCAGGAGAGTAAGTTTTGTTGACACCAACAGATCCACAAAATAAATTTCCTCTTTGCAGCTGTAAACTTCAAGAAAGAGATAAGTAAATGCATCAATGTACCATTTATCTTGTGTTTGAAATGAAAATTAGGCTTAATAGGAAAAACAAACCTACCATCTTCGGCTTAGGAAGTAAAAAACAATCCATTATACCATAATGTTATTTATTTGAAGATTATGAAGCAGTATAATTCTCTAACAAGATCATGCTGTGCACTGTTGATGTGGAGAACATTACTAATTCCATTTTGTCTGGTCTCCCACACAACATAACTTTGACAAAGTATTGTGTTGGTTTTTTTTTTCTGGAGAAGTCAGAAGTTAGTGTAAGTGACTTTTAACCCCTTGAAGACAATAAAAGACAAAAATACTGATGAACCTTCTTATGATTACAGACTGGTGTCAATAATACATATCTATCATCAGCCACAGGAAACTTGTGTGATCACATTAAGTAGATTTCTGTTCTATCAGGGATTGAGGTCAAAGAAAGCAAGAAATTAATCTTTACCTTCAAAATGCAAGAGGGAAAAGGAGCCAGTTGACCCAGGTATAGTCATTACATGTCCCTACTCTGGAAAATACTACAAACAGTTTCTAGCACAAATATCTTTGCCCTCCCATTGCGTCAACAAGAACCATTATCTACCATAAGCTGTGAACTATTTCTTGAATATGTTTAATGACAATGCTGGAGGGAAATTCATGTAAACTGTGCTGGCAGGAGGGCACTAAAATGTCTGTAGAAGTTCTAATGGCATGCATAATGTGAGCAGCTGTATGTCAACATGTTGTTTCATAATGCTTCTTTAGGTTTGCTCACGATCCTGTCAGGTTTTTGTAAAACTGAATTTTTCAGATAGATTTCTATTGCTACACTTATTTCCCTGATGTCTGAGGGGGATTTAGGTCTAAATCTCAAAATTAGAGGTAAATATTGCATGCATATTGCATATCTAATGTGCAAAATTGATAAGAACACAGCACGCCAGTCCTAAAATGGCATCAGGTAAGAAGCTGAGAACCAGAACTCCCAGAAAAATAATTGAAAGTGGAAGAATTTCTTATACCCTTGGAAAAGTCAAGCAAATGCCACACAAGTTTAATCTATACTCATGAAGACAGACTTGCAGAGACTCCTATTAAAGGGTTGCTGTCCATTCCAGAGTCAGGTGGCAAATACCCTTCTGTGGTTCTTTTGACATCAGATTACACATTCTGCAAGTCTTAAAGATAGGTCCTGCTCCAGTACAGCTGCTGACTCAGACTGCAGGAAGATAGGGTTTCTGTTTGCAGAATCAACGTGGAGCTGATGGGACGACCCAGTGACATATTGGAGCTCATCTGGGGGAGTAGGGCTTGAAGTGACTGCGTGTGCTACACTGCCAGGCTGCAGATCTTATAAATAGAAGTGCTGTGAAGCAGATGGTTCACTTCCACCACAGACACCATTTTGATAGGCACAACTGAGAAGTAGATCCTGATGATATGCACATATATGCATATATACACACTCTGTGTGTGAGTGTTAGCTCACAAGTATACCTTGAATACAGGCTATGATACAGCACTCATGCCTTCATGGCTTCCTGAGTTTTTTATTTCTTCTTTTTTCTTTTTCTTTTTTTTTTGAGACAGAGCATGCCTTTTTGAACAGTTTTATATTTCAGCAGTACCCATCTTGCAAAATTTCCATTCTTTCCCTGTTCACTCACCTACATGTTAGCCACTTGTAAAAATCCCTTTTCTCATCACCTCAGCTCAGAGGACCACACCATGAGCTTTGGAACAAGCCTCAAAGAAAATTCAGAGATTTTCTGGGTGAAAGTGCATAGCCACAAAACTGTTAGGAATAAAGGTGGAGGTGTGGTTGGCAGGGGACAACTAAGAGGTCCTAGGAATTGTAGGCTTCCCCTGTCCTCTGTCCTAAATTCAAGCTGGGGAAGGCTTTATACTTTTTTCTTGAGTTGCCATACTCGTTCTCCTCATCCTGCTCCTCACCTCAACTGCTGGTTCACCTTTGTCAGTCCCTTCTCATAGCATCTTATGGGAGCAGATACCAGGAGTTTGCTGGGAAGGCAAGATGGGGAAGGAGCACAAGGGAAATGTTTGAGAGTCCTTGCCTTGTGACAGATCATGAACAAAACAGTTGACAATCTGGCTCTCCCAGTCCAGGCCTGCTTTTTACCCCAAAGCAGCAACAAATAACACAAAACATTTATGTAAAGTATGTTGATAAAAAGTTGAACTATAAGAACTTCCTTAGCTGGTTTTGCCTTGCAATTCAGTGCAGGGATAGCAGAAAAATAATTTCATATTCAAAATCTGAGTAAAGAAGCAAATTCTCTGTGTGTTGTCTCAGCCACATATGTCTACTCCTTGCACCAAAAATGGAGAATGGGTAATTAATTAATAATAAATTTCAAAATTGACATTGATCTCCTTAAAAAAAGTTGAAAGCTGAAAACTAAAATTGACACTAAAAAGCTTCAATTTCGGAAAAATTTCGCAAAATGAAATTTTGAAAATGCTTCAATATGAGTCATATGACCTAAGCATGAATCAAAACCATTTTGCTTAACACTTTTGTGGGGTTTTACACCTTTTAATTTTGAAATAATGATAATGAGAAAGATGAAAAAGGGATAAAAGAGACAAAGAATATAATATTTATTTTTCTGGTTTTTATTTCAAGATTGAATTTCATTATAATTTACATTTTTTAATGCAAACCTGTTAGCTCTCTTTAAAAAGGTTTTTCTTATGAAATCTAAATTTCTAAACTTAGGATGCAAAAGCCATGTCTAGCCCCTATATCTACAAGGAGATGATCAAATTCCTGCCTGGGAGCTGTGTGTTGGGTATTGTGTGAGATTGCACCACTTCACCAGGACCCAGGCAGTATGTCAAATCAGTTCTTTTGATCAACTTTATCCCATATCAAGTGGTCCTAACAGCTTGTATTTTCATTTCCATGAGGCGCTTTCTCTCTACTAACATATTTACTTGCACTGTCTCTCCTCAAGTATCAGCCTACCTGTCAAGCAAGGAGCATCCTGAGATTTGTGCAGAGTAGATTTCATGTGCTCACCCTGAATAACTACTGTTTGTGAAAAAGAGGTTAAAATACACAAGAAGATGGCAGCTCACCTGTGAAAGTGAGCAAAAAATGAGAGAAAACAGTAGTAACATGAAGTCTGCTGACAAGTGATGAGTTGACACTAAAGTTTAGCTCCTTCTCGTGGTGAAACCCATTCCCAAATGGCAGTGCCCATGTTTCTGTAAGAAGACACCCTGCCTTTGCACCTCAAGCCCATGTGGCCACATACAGGGCAGCAGAGCAGCCCTCTGCCACAGCACCCACTGGGTGCACAAGGACATGGGCACAGAAGGGTCACTTGAGAAGCTCAAGTCCCTTTGAAGTAGTGGTGGGAAGGAACAGGGAGGACAAACAGGTGCAGATATACATCTGCTCCAGGAAAGTATGTGGAGACTGCCAGGATAACAGCCACATTCCACAGACACCGTGATGCATTTTGGAATGCTCTGTGAGTACTCCCAGAGACTTGTGCATATGTACCAGAAGTCACACAAGTGCAGCTTGTCAAGATAACAAGGCTTTGGGAGGCCAACATATAACTTTGACTCTTGATCTTTAATTACAAACTTTCTCCATTTGTACTGTGTTTTTTTCAGTTGCTGGATACCTTATGTTCCTTTTCAGTTCAGAAGAACTAAAACTATTCCTTGGGGTTCTTATCTCAAACTCCATTCATAAAACACCCTAGAGAAGTCTCTCATGGCTGTCATTAAACTCCCTTCCTGCACACACAGGCATCAGGTATAAAATGCAGAGTAGCTGAGTTTAGTGCCTGACTTTACTAACAAGTAGAAATCATCACAGTATACAGTATCACATACACACATCATATAAATACATGCAACATATACAGTATATCACTGTAATATTGTATACATCACTTTTGTGCTTGATTTTTTTCTTTCTCACCTTTGTCTTTCGAAGAGGCGTTGATTTTGGTTGTAGCATTTATTCATACATTGAGTCAATGCTTTCAGCAAGAAGATATTTTTAAGCAGGAAGCATCAAAGCTGGAGGGCACTTCCAGCCTGGGAATTGGTAATGCCTGTGATTGCACTTCATATAATCTATGGCTTAATGATTTTAAGATGCATGGTATTTTATGGTGCATAAAGGTTGTTGGGAAGTCAATTTAGTCCTAAACCTGGAAAATTTCTCTACCTCTGCATTACACCATTTACCATTCACCATTACACCATTCAGATGAAATGCTGACTGTATCTTCCCAACAGCAGCTCAGAACAGGTATCTAACTTTGTCATTTATCCAGGTCATTTATACTTCTCACTTATTTTGACCTAAACTATTTAAAATCAACTTATGTATCCCCACAAGCAGTGAGGATATCCCTTTGAACTCCATTACAGTCATACCCTGAAGAAGATAAACAGGTAGCTATACAGAGCTTCTTAAGGTCTGGTCATATTCCGTGGTAGGTAACACCATGACTAAAATATACAGTAATCAACAGCAAAAATTATGTGGGGAAATAGTTGGGTTTGGAACTTGGAAATCTATCAGATTTGGGACTGCAGTTTCCTTTTTATAATAAGCCTTTCTCTAGTCTTCAATATTTAAATTAAAAACTGTTACTTGTTTCACTTTAAATTCTCATATAAGTGGTTTTTTTCATAATTTCACATGGAGCACTCATGGGCTAACATAAAGCATTGAAATAAATAGATAAAAAGCAATCCATAGATTTTTTCTTTTTTCCATCTATCTTACTTCCAACCAACTCAGCAAATCCTTCACATTTTTATAAGCCTCATTCTAGCACGGAAAGGAATAAAGCACTATTATAAGAAATTGTGAAAAGGAAACTGTAATGACACAGGCTTGACCTGGATTTCATAAAAGGAATTAAATTACTCCAATTATTTAAAAGCATATGTTATTCAATTATCTAAATCCATAGAAGGAACATAATTTCTGCACTAAGTTGCTTTTGACCACAAAATAGGAATAACATTCTTATCCCTTAAAATTTAACACCCTGATTTACAACCAGATGCATCAGGCACATGCAGGGATAAACAAGACAAGATGACAATGTCCAAAATACCTTCTGTGCTGTAGGCAAGGACTTCAGTCCAGCATATATTTAAATTCGTGTACACCATAGAGGCTAGGCCAGCCCTTCACAGTCCCAAGGAGACAGCCTGTGGATAACTGCACCCATGTTAGAGCTCCTATGGAGCCAGAAAAGTGCTTATGAGCAGCTCCAAGTGACTTCAGGGCTCCTGTGGCACATTCACCTTGGCCTCCATTTCAAGTCCTTCAAAATAAATGAGAGTGGCACCAGGCATAACCATCCAGAAAGAGTAGCTAGAAGCAACATGCCAAGAGGGGATTGACATTTAAAAATCCTTTGGAAATAACCTCCTGATCAATATTTAGCAGGGCACTTGGATGCAGAATCTGGACCCTTATGTGCCTGAAAAAAAATAATTCTTAAAACCAATTTTATGGAACAAAATTATTACTGTAAATGTGATTCTTGGTCTAATTTACCAGGACTGGTAGAAACTTATTGTTCCTCTGAGGGACACTTGTCTTCATATTTGTCTAAGGGTTTGTTTCCCCTCAAATTGTCAGACAAAAAATAGTTCCTACAAAGCAAATTGAAAATATGGCTCTCTATTCCCCAGCCTTGGTGTTTACCCAGCTCTCTGCACACAGGATTGCCTATTCCTCTATCTCTACCTCAAGCAAGCTTGTTGTTCCCACCACAAATACAGAGAAATGGTATAAATTAGCTGACTGTGCTTGAACGAGCACTGGCTAGGACTAGACATACCTGCCTCACTGAATAACATTAGCATTGATATTTACTGGTGTCTCACATCTCTGCTCTCTTATTACAGCCTTGTCTGGGCTGGAAACAACTGAAAAAAAATATAACTTAGTGTGTGAAAGCCCTATAGTTTAGCAGTGTGATAAAGGTTTTGCAAGGACTGGCCAAGACCTCACATACAGCTTTTGTCATTTTAATATAGGGGAGAGCCTAGCTGAAAAATTCACCTACAAGCTTTGGCTTAAATTTCTTCTTAGCTATATACATGTGCATTCAAAATATTTTTGAAATTAGAAAATGAAAAAGCCACCTAAACTTAAGGAGAAAAAGGAGAGGACAGATGTTATTGATATTTAGTTATTCAGTGGTCTGAATATGAATTCATCATATGTCATATATATGACTGCTTTCCTATCACAGAGAGCCAGATCCAAGAAATTTAATTCATCTTTTGGGAACAGGATGCTGGGAAATTTTGTCTCTTGCACTTTTGAAGCAGTAAAATGAAAGATAATTTTAATTATGTGTGATGAATTGGCACACAAGAAATAAACAGATATTTTCCCTCTGAACTATGAGTTTTCTTTGTAGAGGCAGCCCCATGTTTTGAATACCCAGTTGGATTATCCAGGTTAACAGAGGAAGAAGGTTTTCCATTTCTACTGAACTCACTGAAAACTTCAGACATTGTTCCACAAATTGGGAGATTTTTTATCAAAATATGCTGCAGTGACCTATTTTCTCCATGCAAATTCCTCACCACCTCAATGTGATTCCTGTCACAGGGACTGACATATTTTGCTATTATAGTCTCTGTTTGCAGATCCTCTCTAACATACTAGATTGATGCTGCTTCATCCATGGAAGTGGAAACTGAGCCCAAACAATAATCCTTGACATTTAGTTGAGCCACCAAGTGTCACCACGCTTTTCAGCTGCTTGCATCCAGCTTAGATGAAAACAATATTTAAAAACCTCTTAACAATTCTGTCCTTTACAAAAACCCATATATTTTATTGAATTGATGATCCTGAAAAACCCATGAAAACATGACAATGATAAAATATGACTGGAGTAAAATACTGAAATCTTTGTTCTTAAAATAATTGCTTTGGCTTCTTTAATTGCTTGAAGAGTTTGGGACTAAAGTTTGGCTTTTTACCACACAAACCATATGCCCAATGCTGGCCTAGTGCTGACTTCAAGGGACAAATCCTAACTGACTCACCACTGATGAATCATTGTCACACTTGGGGATTTTCTCTGAATTGTTCCACTAAAAATCAACATGAAAAGGACATTCTACTCATTCAATAGTATAAATAAGAATCAAGAGAAAAACCAAAGAACAACAATTAATCAATATATAGTTATTGTGGCATAGTAAATCTGATTAGTTCTTGAGTTTTAATATCAATTTTGCTAAAATACAGTGCTTTCTGCTGAGGTTTTGGTTTGGTTTTGTTGGGGTAGTTTTGTTTGTTTGGGTTCTTTTTTGTTTTTCTTTTCCTTTTCCTTTTCTTTTTCTTTTTCGTTTTTCTTTTTTCTTTTCTTTTTCTTCTTTTCCTTTTCCTTTTCTTTTTCTTTTTCTTCTTTTTCTTTTCCTTTTTCTTTTTTTTCTTTTTCTTTTTCTTTTTCTTTTTCTTTTTCTTTTTCTTTTTCTTTTTCTTTTTCTTTAAAACAAAGGCCTTTAGAGCATTCATTAGTGTTGTGGTTTTACTTATCACTTTAATCACTTCAGAAGTTGTCTATTTATATAAGCTACTAATTGTTCTCCCCTCAAGCAGTAGCACTGCTCTCTGAGGTGTGCAGGTAATCGATCCTGCTAAAGACACGAATATTTCCACTAAATGCTAATCTAGAAAAAGTAATTAGATCGACAGCAGTAAAAGTGGGGGGTTGTTGCTGGGCAGAAGAAAAGCAAGAAATGAGGGCATTGATATTAAGAACAATCAGAAATGAGCAATGTAGGCAGTGGGAACTGTAGCAGAGAGAGGCAAGATGAATGTTGTGGTCAATGCATGGTATCAGGAAAGAAAAGGGAAGTGATTTGCAGATAAAAGGAATGACAGAAAAGTAAACAGCAATTTGGACAGAACAGAGTCCAAAAATCTCTCAAAGAACTTATGTATTACTCAGGTGGGAGAATGAAGTGCTTTCTACTGCATTTATTATTATTATGGGCTGCAAATTATCTTGGGAGGGTCTGCAGCTTATGATGTTTGTATAAAATGTTATACAACATAGTTGCTGATGCTCTGTAATGTAATACAGTATAGCTTGGAAGCATGTTGCATGTATTAATGAAACAACATACCTTTGCTGGAGACCTTTCTGTAAGGGCAATTTTCCAGTTCTGGCTCAGTAAAACGTTGAGGCAGCCCTAAAAAATCCTCTTCTGGGCACACCTCCTCAGCCCACATTTCTCTACATTTCGTTCTGTTGTAGAATAGAATATCCACTGAGAATTTGAATTGTTTTTCCTTGGCATATGACTATTAAACAATAAGGTTGTAGCATATATTATCAAAGTTTAAACAAATTTTAATTCTGGTTCTGTAACTTTTGGCAGCTGGCAATAGATGTGGGTCCTTATGCTTCTGTTGATGCTGAACACTGCCTCAGCATGGTTCTAAGGTGGTGAATAGGACTGTGTACAGTATAAGGTAGGACCTCATAGAAATATCAAATGCTGAGATTTGTATTTACGTAATTGCTGCATATTACATAACAGTACAATATCTAGTAGGTGGCTTTTGGTTTTGTTGTTAATTCTTTTTTTTTTAAGGGAAGTGTCAAATTTGTTCCTGTTTGCTTAGCTGATTTAGAATAGGAGGTCAGTTCATGCTGAACTTCCAAACTACACAAAGCTAAGGAGGTTTTAAACAACCCAAGGCCCAGGGTTAACCAACACAACCGGTTCCAGGCAAGCCTGTGGGCTGGCAGGAGTCAATGTGTTACCTAATGGGCAAATAATCCCAAGCAGGGGTGCCCAATGGATTAAAACTGCTTGCAAAAATGTTACATTATAAAACTAAATAGGAAAATGCTTAGTGAACCACAATTTGCTATGATAAATGCAAAACTTGCTCATAAAATAACCAATAGTGCTACAGATTTTGTGCAACCAGGAGTATCAGAGAAGTTTTTTCTCTTATAATTCTAGCATAAAAGTTTACATTTTGGTCTCTTACTTTTTACAGTGCCAAATAAAAAGCAGCTCTTATTCTGATCTAACATAAATTTAAAAATATAAAGTTTTGCCTCTTCTTTATAATCTTAGCTTAACTTTTTCCTAAAAGTAAGGAGCAGCAATAAATGCATAGCCATTTAATAATCAATTTCCCGTTATTCCTGTATTCCGATGGACAAATGATAAACCTGATTTTGACTTTGTGTAAAATTCACATAGGTATCCATTGAAACTCTTTTAAAGCTGCCTTCACTTTATCAAAGATGTACAAGAAGCCTTTAAGCAAAATAACAGAAAATTAACAATATCTATTGTCAGCTCTTCTGTGGATGAAAATTGTTTTATAACAATTTTAGTTAGAGAAATTATATTTAAATTATAGTGAGAAATTATATTTAAAGTGATTCATTATATGTCAGGTACTGGCAATATATGTGGCAAGACCTTTATTTCTAGATTGTCCAGAAGAGATTGTAGGTTGATTACCTATGAGTAGCAATAATCAGTTTAAAATATTCAAAGGTATTATAGCTTTTTCACCCACTGCATCTTTTGATACAAAGTCTGGAGCCTAATGAGAGTCTCTGGCTGCCCTCTGTGAAATTTGGATGGTCACCTCCTTAACCTATCTATCAACTTCCTTCTTACCTCTCTCAACACCAGGTGCTCCAATGAAAGAAATATTCACTGTGAAAGAATATTGTATCCAGATTGAAAGGGCAATGACATGTGTCTGTAAAGCAGCGGAAAAACTTTCTCATATATAACTCATTTCTGGCTACCTGTAAGAAAATTATGATCTTTGCCAAAAATTCTATTTCTAATCACCAACCATATTTAATAACAGTAGCAAGCAGCATTAGAGATTAATACCACAGAGGATATTCAGGGACTCCTCTGATTATTACTGTATTCAGGCTCAGTTCCAAGTCTGTTACTGTTGGTATGTGTAACTTACAGCAATTAAATTAAACCTTGACTGATAGAAATTAATGTATCATGAAAACAAATAGAAACCAGGGGAATGGGTTAACTTTTAAACCTATTTCAGAATAATTCTCTTTTTTTCTTTTACTTCTGTATGAAACCCTATAATGTTGCAGTTCTTCACGTAGTTTTTCTATTTTCCAACATTAAGATCCAGTGAGTGTTGACAGAAAACCTTCAAATCAGACAAGTTTTGGTCTTTTGGTTTAATGTGGGCTCTGTATTTATGCTACAGAAACTAGTTATCAGTTAGCATAGATTTAGCAGGGTGAGCAAATTAAAAAGTTACATGAGATTTGCCCAACTTGCTTTCAAACAACAGAAACAGAGCTTCCTAAATTATATTGAATTCATCCCAAGGTTTTGACCAGTTCCTGATCCAGTGATGAACAAACTGCAGCCAGGCCACAGCACCTGGCTCTCAGGTGTGAAATGGAACCTCTGGGAAACACATTGCTTTGTCCCTGATTTAGATAAAATCTTCTGCAGCTGAAAGAGACACCTTCAGCTGTTCAGGTCAGAATGGATGCAATCATTTTAACCCTACTTAGGCTGGATAAGATATTTGATCCACTTTCCACTCAGCAAACACATGATTACATTCTCAGCTGGTGTCAGCCAAATTCAGTGGAGCTGTGTCAGTTTATACCAGGTGGGGAATTAGCCTGTGCTTTTGTTTTCTCTTAAATCAAAGTTAGACCAAAGACAAACCCAAAACCTCATCACATGAACTTTGGAGTTTATTGATAATTTGTGCAGGTGTTGTCTGTGGTGACCTCTATATTGTCTAAATACAAGACAAAACAAAATGCCTATGTTTATTATCTGTACTTTTCAGCACTGTAGCTGCACAGATACAGGGCTAGCCAGCCTGTTTGTCTATAGGCAAAACATTTTTTATCTCACCAAAAAGCTCACACAGGGAAATAAAAGGGAAGTGAACATGATGTGATCATCTTGTGAAGTAGATGATCTTTAAGAGATTAAGGAAAAAGAAATAATGCTTACCTTCATTAGAGATCAAAAATATTATCCATTTTCTAAAAAGTATTAAATATAAGTTATTCTATAAGGATAATAATTTGTTAATAGAACATAGTATGGATACCTTATTAAAACCTCAAAGAAAAAAAATTCCTTGAAGAAGGAGGACATTTCATTGCAACCAACATATTTCTCAGTAAAATCCAGAATCAAATATACAAAGTCCCTCTGGAAATCACTGCAGCCATATATGAAAGCTCCCTGCTCTACAGACTCACTACCTGGTTGATATCAGCAAAATTATCATAGTTAAGGTAGGCCAGCTGAGCATCACAGAAAAGCAGCAATCAGGAGCATAATGGCATATTTTGGAGAAAACTCTTTTAGTAACTGAAAGTAGAAATCAAAAATGATTGAAAATTTGTGACAGTACACTTTGGAGGATAATCATATTTTAATAACATCTTTTCCTATTTTCACTTTTCAGAATTCATGCTGTTTTCCATTCGTCATTTGATTTCTTTAACTCTTTTACACAGATACATGCAGGCTTGTGTTTGATGCACACATGCAAGTGTATTAGGATCTGTAAGAAACTTTGAAAACTGTTGAGTAGAAAATGTAACAGCATATGCTCTGTAATGAAAACCTGAAGTGGAATTTGCTAGTATTGTTAGCGAGCTGTGAAAACAAAAGTAACTTCAGAACAAGAATGAGAAGATGTGATCTTAAAGTCCTGTACTCAGGTTAATTGAATTCCAGTAGGAAGAAGCTCATGTGTCACTTTTAGTCACTTTAGTTTTTTTAACAGTAAAAATAGCCAGCCCCTGAATAAATCACAACTCAGTAGTTTTAAATGAGCTACAGACAGAAGACAAAATCTTTGTTTTGTGAAATGCCTCATAATATCTGAATGTTGTTTCACTAGTACACTATTAGGTCTCTATTGAAAGGTTTAAGGGACTCATACAGGGGTCTTCTTGTTTTTCTTAAGGGATTCAAGGTGTCTCATGATTCAAGGTCCCTTGTTTAATCAGATGGACACCAGCATTACTCTCTCCTTGCAGGAATAGTCCTCTAGGGCAGCACTGGTTCTGCATTTAAGTAGTGCTTTGAAATCCCCATGCTAAATTTCTCTCTTGCCCATAATTCCTCCTTGGATAAGTTAGTCAAGTTACCACAATAAAATAAACCAAATTTCTTTCACCTAAATTCTCATTATGGCCTGAGGTTGGACGCCACTAGCTCTGCTGCCAGATCTCAAGAAAACCTCTGATCTTTGCTGCAGCAGAAAACTTCCCTGAGCTATTTCTTAGAACAGTTGAGGATTTAAATAATCATGCAATATTTTGAGTTGGAATGTACCTTTAAAGATCATCCAACTGTCCTTGGGCGAGGATGACTGCCCTGCAGGTTACCCCAGGGCACAGAAAGTGCGGCTGAAGTGCTCACAAGGATGTTATTTGAAAGCCAGTGGGACCCTTACAGTTCAATCACTATGTCCCACAGGTGACTATCACTAGCCAGAGCAGATATATGATATGAAACCAAAGGCTGATTTTGTAGTGGGAATCCGAGGAAGTGAGGGCCCTGCAGATCTCTCTACTCCCCAGAGATATGGATTTAGGATCTCAGGCAGTCCCCAAATCCACAGCTTTTCTTGCACACTAGCTGTTCATGTAGCATGAGTTTCATCCATCACTGGATTTCTGCAGTTATACCAAATTAAGAATGGCTGACATACCTTCTGGATTTAACATGACCCAATTTTTTTCTCCCCAGCAAGGCAACTGAACCCACTCACACACTTCAGCTGACACTAGACAATATCACCACATCATTTGCAGTATTTCCTAGGAATTCCCTGTAGATCAGAAATAGCACAGCAATGCTAGCAGCTCATCAAGGGTAGGTGCCGAGGTTGGAAAGCTGACCTCTATAACAGAGAACAGCAGGCTGCGGTCTGCAAGCAGTGTCATGTGTCACCAGCACTCAGCACATAGGTGTGCACAAGCCCAAAGAGAGGAGCTAAAAAGAGAGTCTGAGGACAGCTATGGCAGCTGTTTGCACCCCCCTGCACTGCTGGCTTCACAGATGGAACCAAGTGGTCACATGCACTGGACTGTGGAAAGAATGTGTGATGCCTGGGACAAAGTGTCACTTCGTGTGACTTCCCCACAGACAGTGTTTGACAGTAGTTAGCAGAGCTGTCTCCCCAGCTGACCCCTGAGCACAAAAGTGTTTTCAAGAAAAGCTGTACCCACCCTTCTCACAGTGCATCTTTTGGATGTCTAAGGCAGTTATTTGAAGCTAAATATCAGATCTTCAGGCCATATTGGACTCTGGTATGGACACCCCAAAGCTACCACTAAGTGGTTCACTACATCAGTGAAGGAAAAATTTCTGCCTTGAAATGCATCACAGTAATATTAGAAAGATCTTGTACCCAAATGCACCAGTCTGAGCAGACTGCCATTGTCATAAGATCCATAAGATCAAGGAAAATAAGACCAGAAAGGACCTCAAGAAGTCATCCATCTCCTCTCTCTACCCAAAGGCAGGACAAGTTCTATCTGAACAGTTATTCTTTTCTTTCTAGTCTGTTCCCTGTGACAGACATCCCATGCCTTTTCTGAGTAGCTTCCCATACCAGTGAACTGTTCCTAATATACTGTCCCGGTTTAGGACAAATTTGGGAGAAAACCTCCAAAGGGGCCTCTCCAGGCACCAAACCCACACGGCCCCTCCCCCCAATCAGTTTGAAAAGGACTCCTTGGAGAGAAGTGGAAAGAACCTGTTTATTGAACAGGCGAGGCACCCCCAGCACACAAAATGAACAACACCAAATAACAACGCTCTTTCACCGCTCTGGAAAGATGACAAACTCAGAAAGTCTCTCCCGGGAGTGGTCGCTCTGTTACCGGTCCCTCCGATGCTGGGGCAGCTGCTGCAGGCCACAGGGTGCAGACTCTTGGTGTTTCCCAGGTCCCAGTCCGGAGCAGGTTCAGGTGTTTCCAGAGAAAAAAAAAAAGGAAAAAAAGAGCAGTCCAGGGAAAAATTTGGACTGCTTGGATCAACTAACTAATGAGCAGAAAGCAAGAGCAAAGCAAAGCCAGAGCCAAGCAAGAGCAGAGAGCAAAAGCAAAAGCTGCACTACCTACTGCTGCGTCTCTGTGTCCTGCCAGCCACTGGGGGAGTGAGCAGACTGATAGCAAAAACCAAAACAAAACTTCATCCTTCAAAGCCAGTCTTGAAGACACAGAACATAATATCCAGAGTAAACAGAACACACAATTGGGGATACAAGCACTGTAACATCACCCTAGGACATATACTAAACATTACTTCAGCTTAAGACTATTATTTCTTGACCTAGATGTGTCAGACTTGGCAATATTTGTTTTTTAATTTATCCCTTGATTTTCTACAATAGTTTTTTTTATATATTTGAAGATTACGACCTTGTACCATTTTTTCCCTAGAGTAAGCATCACTGGGTGCTTCAACTTTTCTTTCTATGCCAGAGTCCTTTAGTGAGTAATCTGACCATTGCTGTTCCTTTCTTCTAGGACCTCTTCCATTGTTCTCACACTGTTTCTGGTTTCAGACACAGCTTGGTGTAGATGTGCCCTTGAGGGGTCTCTTACGAAATTAATATAGTTTTCTGTATAAGCAGAGGATAAGCAGATAAGCAGAAGACAAGTGGTGAGCACTTGTCACAATTTTCTGTGCAGTATATATAACATTTATAGTGCCCTGCCACTGAGGCATCTATAGTTTTGTCAACTAAACCAATTTAAGTGACCTATGTAGGAGTGATAACTGCCACAAGGGACAGAGCTGAGATTAGCCACCTGAGCACTTAGATTCCCAGGAGTGAGTCACAGTAAATAGCCCACACTATCACATCCGTCATCCTCCTAGACCACCAGATTTAAAACTCAAGTGGCCATGACCATCCAGTTTCTCTTAAGTGCCTGTCAAATCTTCACTACATCTATTCAGAGGTGCTGAAGAGTTCACATCCATGCAGACTTTTGGCGAAGAGATATTTGATTTTTTTAAAAAAGAATTTTCTTCAGACATCTTCATAGCATACTCAGTAAGGCTGCCTTTCCTACTGGAAATGATCCTTTTCCCACATATTTATGGAAAAGGAACAGTTAAGTAACAATGGTTCTTCTGGAAACACCTCACACAATGTTGAATTAAAAGTAGTATTATGAGCAAAAAAATCGAAGGTACTCCTTTTTACTTCTTTTACCAATGTACATACCCAGGACACATCATTTCCATACTGTTTGGAGAAGGCACATGGCTTGGACTGAGCCCCAGACCCTCGGGGCTGGAGTAAGCCTCAGGAAAACACCCACTTCTGCATCAGAGCCACACTCATGCATGTGAGGATCACCTTGGCCTTACTGAATAAATTATAAACCTTCCTGAGCATGGATGAGGATGCAATGTTTAGCTGCAAATGAATTTACTTCATTAGAGGTATTAATTAGATCAATGGATCATACCTGGGTTATGTGTCAAGGTCAAATGCTTAGATTTCCGTGGAGCCATGGATATAATTTATATAACAGCAATACCACAATGTAGACTTATGAAACACTTGATGCTATTTTAACAATGTAGCCCTAATCACATGTATAACATTCGGGTCTGAGATTAATACTTCTTGTCCTTAGGCAAAATTCTTCTGATTCCTTTCTTATCTCTGCTTGTCTCCACTCTGCTAAAAGCATACCCAAATACTTTGTGCCACATTTTTATTTATAATTAAAACCTCTTAATATTTTTTTATGGGGAGAATTCTTATTCAGCTCAATATATACTCAGATGATTGCTCTCAGAACTATTCTGTTATTCACTGTTACACAATTATCTAAATATTCATTATTTATTCTGATACTTGTTTAAATTCATTTCAATTGCTACTATATCTTCATCATACAACCAGTTCCTGACAAATTACTTGCATCAACATCGTGTTAACAATGTTCTTATTTTCCAGAAAAATAAACATATAGTTAAAGGTTACAGCCTTTGTACCATTCTTTTTTTAAAGAAGGAGCTTCTTGTCTTGGTTTAGTTGTTTTTTTTCAGAACAATTAAGCATCAGTGAAATCATCTGATTTCAGTGAAAGATGCAACTAATATATATTTAAAATATTAATATATTTTTTCACCTTTTTTATACCTCATAATAATGCCATAATCAACACTACTATCAGAGAAGTGGGCTCATGAAAAAAAATTAATTCTTACTGGAGAAATAGCAGGTAGAGGTAGGTGACACCTGGGCAATCATAAGGAGGTCTGGGGACACAACAGCCTCCAGCAAATGTTGTCCAGAGGGGAACACATGAGCCCAGGCAAGCTGTATGTCTGCTCCTCAGTCCACATTGCCTTTGCACCTACAACAAGCTCTGAGAAGTGACCTGCTACCTGGAGACTCTCTCCAAGGGATCTGCCAGCTTTGTGTATGATAAACACAGTTCTGTGATGGCTTTAAATATAGACACTCTTGAATCCTCATCGTTTTCCCAGTAATTCCTGCTTTGTCACTTTTTCTTGCTGAAGGCTCAGCAACCAAACATTTCTCTGATGTTTTCTGGGACTTTAATGTTACCTCCAAGAACAGCAATAGCTAATTGAGAGTCCATCACTGTGAATGAGCAGTGAAGGTTATTTTTTCTCAGTGCATAACTTTCCATTTATTGACATTGATTTAATCTGTCATTTCATTGCTCAGTATCATGGGACTGGTCTATCACTCCTCACATCCAGATTATGCTTTTACCATCCTGATTAATTCCGTATCATTACACATAAAATTACCTTTCAGCTCACCACCTTTCCACAACTTTTTTGTATCCAAATCCCTAGAGTGCTGATGGTTCCTTGCTGTGAGAAATTACAATTCTCCCTACCCTTTTACTCTTTTCACTTAGAAATTTAGAAGAGTGTTTACCCCTCTACCCTATGACAACTCCATTTCATTAATGTTGTTTATAACTTTCTGAAAATTCAGTTTAGTAAGTTTGAATCAACATTATCCAAATAATCCTTGTTTTTTTCAGAGAACTGCCATAGTTTTGAAAAGTATGGCTTTTTTCTACAAAAGTTGTTCTGATTCTAGTTCAATATATTTTATTTATCCTTTTGTCTACTAATTATTTGTAATTATATTTTCTACCAATGTTTCTGATAATCACATCTGACCTACTGACCCACTGGAGCAAAGAAGAGCCCTTTTTTTTGATGGCTGATTGCCCATTTGTCACTTTCTATTATTTTGGTGTCAAATAGCAAGGTATCAGTCCCATGAGGCCTTTCTAGTTCACCATGATACTGAGCTCAGATTTTTACCTATAGAGAAAATCTGCAGGATAGGCAGTTCCTTAATCTTTCCAATAATGACCATAAAGCAAGAAAAAAAAATTAGTCTTTCTTAAGCACAGTCTTATTCATTAATGAACCTTTTCTTTGGTAGATTCCTTTGCTTCTCAGTTTTTAAATGCTTCGTCTCTCTCCTTTTTTTTTTTTTTCCTTCTTTCTCTTTGGGGAAAACTTTATTCCATTTCTGAGGGAAGGCTTTTTCTGTTCTTCATATAATTCCCTGTCCTCTGCTGCTCAATCACTAGTTTAGGGAAGAAAAGTTGAAGAACATTGTCCTTTTAGGAGTGTTTTTGATTAGTGCATATTTTCCAAGTTTCTACGGTGGTGTAAAACCATTAGTATTTTAGCCTTTAGCTAGAATATTCCTTTTAACTACTTTTCTCCATTTAATTCAGTTCTTTGTTCTTTGGCGGTACATATTGCACGAGTATGATGAGAATTTTTTGGTATGTTTGTTGATCATTGTTATTGTATTTTTTCACCCTTACAAGGACATGAAATTTGAATATTCTGTGTCCACTGTTGCATGGTGGCTCTTGCATAACTCTAATGTTTCATCAGATATTGTGCATTAAATTCTGAGACATAAATCTAGAAATAATCCTTATTTTGACTTTTTTTATACTTAGAGTTACAATGTACAGATAGTTGCAATGATGTTCATTGTGAATAGAGTATATCAAATGTTCATTTAAGTTTTCTTTTAGTAATCTTGACTTTCTTAATTGTGCTCTGCCATGGATGTCAATATGCTATCATGTCTTGGTTTCTCTGTTCTCTAGTTCTCTATCTGTTAAATGGGAAGAATAACACACATTTGTGCTGGACTGAAATTAGGAAGACAAATATTCTATAATTTATTAATTATTACTGGGAGATATAATGATAATGAGATTCACAGTAGCACTCAAGATAAAAAGATAAAAAGACAACACCCTTCAAAAACATCTGGTTTCTATATATAGTACTGCAGCAAATCTTGTGCCATAATCAGCATTTATTTTTATAGTTTGTACCTTTAACATTTTACTAATATAATGCACAACCTGTGATAGGTTTTATAAATACATTTTGAAAATCCTTATCATTATAGATGAGAAAATGTAGTAAGATGAGGAAAAAAGGCAAAAACATCTGAGATGTATTTCAGATTTGGGTTTTTTTCCATATTGTAAAAGTGAGATATACCCTTATTTAAACTTCTATACAGAAATTTTTAATTGGTTGAATTTTGGTTGAATTTGTAACCATATTGACGAAATTTTGTCTTGAGAAGAAATTTGCAGAAGATGGAAGCCGAAGGCTACATCAGGAGAGGAGTCCCAGGTGAAGTGATTTGCTTGGGAGACAGTGCAAACAGAAGACAGAAAAATTAATGAAGAGAGAACTGGGTATGGAGTCACTGGTGCAGCAAGAGTGATAAGAACGATCGAGCAGAAGAAAAGAACGGTCACAGAGGAAAGGGATGAACTCTGTGGAGACCTCAAGGCGAGGCACTGATTAGATGCACCAGTGAAGCACAAGCTACTGAAAGAAATAAAAGGGAGTTGAGTCAAATGGATGAGCCAGACTGATCTTTTCAGTGAGGTGAACTGGGGTAAAACTGAGAGATCTCAGCATGGCCTCGCTAATGAGAAAGACTGAAGAACCCCCAGTGGCAGGGCAGTGGCTCACTGGAAAAGGCAGGGAGATGCATTTATAATCGATCAGCTGTGCATCTCAGTGTTTGCAGAACCACCCAAAACTCAGATGGCCAGCATAACTGGAAAGTAAGCAGTGTTATACTGCAGGTGAATAGAGAAACTGTAAAACGTTCACTGTGTCATGTAAAATGCATTATTCTGTGTTCTGTTGTGTAGTGAGCAATGATGTAGCCCAGTGTTTTGACATATTTGATTTAGGAGACTGACTGAAAACCCTATACTCTTATTATAAAAGACTGTAACTTAACAATCAAAAAGATATGTTGTGAAATACTTATATATATCAAAAAGAATATCCAAATGTAGTTTTCAGATGGCTCATAATTTCAATATCCTTTTTCACAGCACTGGAGATAGTTTCATAATTTATGGATTAAGTTCCTATATCTACATATTCTTTTAACAATATGCCATAAAGGTATTCCTAAATCACAATTTTTCTCAGTCATTATGATTAAAAGCATATATCTTATAGGCAGTAAGACATAAAACAAAAAAGCATGCTTTTGAATCATTCTTGATATTATTTAGTAGTCTGAAAATAGTACACTTATTTTTACAATAAAAATCAAGTACTGTGAAAATGGGGTTTGAGTTCTTTAATAATTCACAGAAATTGACTTTAGATTTAGTTATAAGAAGTTTCAAATAGATTATTGTTATATGTTTTCCCTATCTTACCTTCTGAAGAAGTATAACAGTGGCATCTCACCTAATTTTACACAGCTACAATGCCAACAAGTTCACCTATCTATTGTATAACTTCCTATATTTTCAGTAAGACATATCGGCATTTCCAGAATGCATCTCATCCCAATGAAGAGATGTAAAATGAGTCAGATGGGTCACAGCACCAGTCAGATGAATGCCTATTCCTGTGAACTGTTGCCAAAGGAAGCCTTGGTCAGCAATTCAGCTGCAGAATTCTAATGTGTAAATAAGGGAGATGAGACCTACTCAGGAAGTCTGGTGACACCAGCAGACAGGGAAAAAAGGGATATCACAAATAATAAGAGACTTATTATCCAGAAAGCAGGATGGATGGGTTTTCACATGACAAGAGTTACAGGAAGGAACAAATCTAGGAAAGAAAGTTTATATTTAAATTCTTCAGATGAGGAGTTCAAGCCACAGATGGCAAAAGCAGAAAATGGCCAATGAAGTTTCATGTCAGGCAGCAGTGACTGGAAGGAAATGAGGAGCCTAGTGATATGCTCAAAGGAAAATGTGACATTTAAAAAATGGGATAAAGTATTTCTTTGCTGAAAACAGGGAGACTGGGAATACCTTCTATTTTATTATCCCTCCTTTCAAGGTAAATGATTTATGCTCTTCTGTAAGGTTTGTTGGAAAGAAGAAGGCAAAGAGGCTGGAGCTCCTCTGTCTCATCAACACTGCTCAGTAAAATATCTGAACTCCCAGGCATGGGGCAGAGCAGTAATTCTGATATTACACAACTTCCCTTTCAGTAACACTGCTACCTCTAACGTGTAACCCAGAGTCACTTTAATAACAGCCTCAGCTATCAGATTTACCCTAAAACTCCTTATAGTCAAAGTAAGCATTTTTTCCCTTTGGCTTTCTCTGTGGTCAGCTACGTTATTTCTATAATAACAGTTTTTATCAAGATCCTGATTTTGATCCAAATTTTCTGTCACAGTTGTGCATTTCTTTCCTTATGTGGGCTTATTTCACATCCTTAATATTAATTAAATGCAGAGGAGCGGGTTTTTACACATTAATTTCTTTTCTCAGATTTGTTCCTTTCTTTTTCCAACAGTAATTGCAGTAGGATTAACTGCATTGTTAGAGTTCTGGATACAAATAAGAGGGTTTTTCCCTTTCTTTTCCCTGACTACATTTCTATTACTGCAATCAGAAGTATTGTTAACAACATTAAAGCCCACAGCAGATGTGAACCAGGCTGTAGTGAGAGAATATTTTGATTCCACAAAAAGGTTCAGTGCTGAAACATAATGTTCTTGCTTCCCAGCTATTACAGGGCAGACTAGCATGCACTTTTGAAAGTTAATATCTAATTTTCTAGATGTCTGCTGCCAATCTGTTTTCATTCTCCTTCAATATAGTAAGCAATGAGAAGGGACTTAGCAAAGATTACTACTGGGCTCATTATTATTGCACAACTAATTCTGGAAAACAAAATACCAAAACTCAGCTGATGATGACACAGTTATAAAACAAACTCAGCTGCCCAAAACTCAGAGCTTGGAATGAGCCCCTAGAGGGGACCTCAGTCTCACACCTTACAATGTAAATAAGTCCAACTTATCTTTTATGCTATGGCTTTAGTTGTATTGCAAAATGGGACTTATGTAGGAACTGAAGAGTTATGCAGTCTTTAACCTCTCTTTTTACTCCATGTTTGGAAGACAAACTAGTCCAGGAGTGACCACTGAAAGCTGCTGCCATCTCACGGCTGCAGAACCCCTTCAAAATATGTTGCCTGAAAGCAGGCAGAAATCCTGCCACGTGTAAACTAGGTCTCTGTAAGGCATGAGGTTATGGGCAGTTAAATGTTCCTGGTGCCTCCAGCCTGGACACTGCTGCCCACAGACTCCAAACACTCACAGGTGTCTTGTGTGGCATCTCTCACCTCTCCCAACTTGCTCCCTCAGCTATCCTTCAGGCAGGGAATAAAGCAAAGCAGAATGACTTCTGTAACACTGAAGAAATTGCCTATATATTTGTACTTTGGAGTGATTTGCCTCTCCCAGAGGAGACAAATGAAGCTGCTGGTTCCAGGACAGAGGAAAGGAGATTCCTTCCTACCAGGAGGACTTATAGCAAAAAGTGGAGGTTGGCTTTGCCCTTTTGCTAGAGGTGATTTTCTAAATATGACCTGGAACCATGTTTGAATTTCAAGCTGACAAAGTCCTTGAAGTTTTATAACATATGCAGTATTTTGTTTCAATTATATTCCAGCTTTTATCCAGACTCATTTGATTACAATAATATCCATCTGAAATGTACCTTGATCTTTCAAGGATGAGATTAGGGGAATCATCAGTAATCACAAGTTAATAATGAGTAAAGACAATTAAAGGAAAAAAAAATCAAACAAAAAGTGTTAGAAACCCATACAAAATCTATAAAATTACATAGAAGAATTGCACTAAAATTGAGCCAAGTTTAAACTTGAAAAAATATTCTGTAATATGTTCTTTGCCAGAAATGAGTACAAGTTTTGCATGTTTAGTAACCCTGAATTTCTGTTTCCTTTTTTAATTAAGGAAAAGAGCTTTCTAGGGATGTCTCCAGAACATTACAAGATGCTCTGAGGAGATCCAAATCACAGTGGAAATTATTGTTCCCAGTGTGAGTAAAAGCACTTAAGAAGCTGGTAGTTTAGAGGAACAGAGATATCAGATGCTGGCACAAATGCTTTCTATATTCCTTCAGATAATTAGGCAGCCCTAGATGTTTTATTCTGGGTCAATTCTTTCAAACACTCAAATCTAACAAATTTTTAAAAGTCTAGGACCTCTATGAAGAAATATTTACATGACCACAAACAACCCAGTTACCATATTTTGAGAAGATACCTTCCCAGCTTTCAAGTGGAGCTTAGTCAGGAGAATGTGTGCACACTTATCAGTCCACTGAAAAGCAGAGCAGTGCTGATGGATCTCTTCCCTGTTTTGACAGTGTGCTTAAACAGAGCCTTGGTTATCTTACTTAAGACATAGGTCATAAGATAATCTTTTCCTCATGTAGGATAAGAGACCTCATTCAAGCAGAAGTAGTTGTGAGGGACAAAAATATATTTTGTAGGTGGCAATGGCAGAGTTGGAAACCAGAATATTTGATTTTCAGCTCAGTAAAACTTCTTTAACTGAAGCATTATACAGTAAAGACTATCTTTCTAATTCTATCTTTACGTACCTTCAACTCATTTCCCCCCTCATCCAAAGGCCTTTCATTTCAGAGAAAAAATTTTGCATATGAACTAAAAATTGTGAGATAAAAATAATTCTTGGGAGGAAGTATATTGTGCTTGTCACACAAACAAGCGCTACACAGTGACTCACAAAGATGAGATGTGACATTCAGGTGCTCAGGCACACTGAAAAAGCCACTCCAGAAAGGGAGAGCTGAAACAGCCTCTCATTGCTATCTGTGCAAAAGAAAAGAATTCATGTAAATTATGTACTTTGCTTCTGTCTATAATAAATGCAAGTGAGAGCAGAATAAAGCAAAAGGTGTCTCCCTCCCCACAAGAAGATGCTTCAGAAGGCCCGTGAGCTCTTTATCTCCCTTACATAAGTTCACATTTTAATGCCACAAGTCATTAAATTAAGTATTCCTGTCTACACAATTATATCATTTTAAAGAGTTGGTTCAGCAGTTGTTGAAAATAAGTATCAGCCACTCTGGACAATTAAATTTCACAGCTCAAAACAACAGACAGAACTTTCTCCATTAGCACAAGCAGTAGGGAAGCAGATATTATATGAACTTGGAAATTATGCTTGCTAAAGGAAAACTGGAAAGGCCATTGTCTCTTGCAAAATAATATTATTTTTAAAATAAATATTAATTGATTTATATATTAGAAGGATGAAGAGTTGCCAAAACTGTTAGCTGCTCCACATGGCTGTGTTCATATAAGAAAATATATTTAGGTTTTCAGGAATTAGAACTTTCATCATCTGTTTGTATCATTCCCAGTGCAACTGAGTTCTATTACCTGTTGATGGGCCCTGTAAGATTGATTATTTTACCAGTGTAATGACAGAAAATCTAGTAGGGCTATCATGTTTCCTGAGATTTCATTGTCATAACAGAACAGAAACTTCAATGAAACCAGTTAGATCCTCCTTAAACCACAGGTTTTCTAAACAGTATATATTGTTTAGAATTATTTGGTTGCTCAACAAAACAAAGTCATCATGTTTTTTCATATTCAGTAGCTCTCCAGATGGGATGATTAAAAATGTACTGTAGTTACATGATGTACAAAAATCAACATTATTTACATTAATTGCATGAAATCATGACTAATACAGCAGAAGGTGTCAGAGATGCTTTCTGGCATCAGCTCCTAACTTGTGATCCAGAAAGACACACGCAATATCTATTCAGCCTTGTGAAACAGTTCCACGTGTCACATCATCTTTTGGAAAGTACCTGAGGCACACACAAAAAGATATGTCATGCACAGTTTGAGTCACAGGCAAAGTGAGATCTTGGACATAAAGCTACTCTAAAAATAAAAATGATGTATAGGATCTCAGTACCTGCTCAATCCCAGAGCGGGGAAAAGAAGAAAAAAGGGGTATAGAAGGCCTATCTATGCTAACTGTTTACTCATAAGTCAGAATTGGCAAAGCAGTGGAGACTGCACAAGTAAAGCAAAATGTGCCCTGAGCTCAGGGTGATAGTGGGAGTCCTCAGCTTCAAGAACTGCTCTGGGGAAAAGGCTCTACAGAGATGTGGGTGCTTAACATATCTATCTCTATAACTTAAATTTTTCTAAAACTGTGCTCTCCATAGACAAAAGCCATATCCTACAGTTTATAAAAAGGGACAGAGCTACTGAATGTTGCTATAATTGAGCCCTCACATGGCTCCTGCAGGACATTAGGGTATGCTAGCCTGAGCTTAAACCACTTGTCACCCTCCTGACCTTAAATTTCAGAGCAATTCCAACTCCTACATCAGTACCTATGACACATCACCCGAATATAGCTCTTTGTTCCCACTCCTAGCACACCTTCAGATTTACATGCTCTCAGTTCATATCCGCAGTGCACCCTGTCACACCTGCCCCTGACAGAGAGTACAGGAAGAAACATTCTCTATTGTACTATTTACATCTTAATCTTACAATTTATACTTTTTTCCATCTGTTGTACTCTGAGGAAAAAGATCAAGCCCATAATACTTAATTTTTTTACAGGAGAGTGCCTTTTGTGTTTTCCCAATAATTTCAGGCTAATAGCTATTCTGAAAAATTTACCGATTCTGCCTCCCTGTGCTATCTTAGGATTTACATACATAAGTCTTATCTCTTTTAATGGTGCTGGCAAGGATGTGCATAAATCCCCACACAGAGAGATGAAATAGTGTGACTCATAAGGCTTATTTATTTCACACTAGAAAACATGTTATAGCTATTGTAGTAATCTCCACATCTCTGATTTGGTATATGAAAGAAACAGGGACTCCATTTATTGTTGTGTAAATTCATTTAATAATTACTGTAAAATCCAAAAAACATTTTCTAACAAAAAACAAAGTGATTTCAAGTGCTTCTTATACATCATAATATATATTGTGACTGCTAATTATTAATATTTTTTCTGCATATGTATAACATTATTTTCATACACTTTCATACAGTCCAGATACTGTGCATGCCATTTTAAGTCAATAAAATTAGACTCCTGCAATTATTCTTCACAGAATCGAGTGATAGAATTAACAATTCCTTTAGATTGTTCTTCCAGACAATGTAATATATCCAATAAAATGTACAAGATGTTCTCACTGAGCATTTAATTGACTACTTCCCTTAGTGTTCTTTGGAGTATGTTTATTATGACATCTGTATATTTGTGAAATATTTAAAGCATTGCTTTAAATTCTTCATATTTGGTGTTGATATATGGATTTTTCACCTTTTACTGAGTTGCAAAGTCTTATGTATGCATTGAAGCATAGGTACGTAGTACTCACTTGCATTTCTACTATAATCTGCCCATTTTTTTTTCATGTGAGCTGATGAAAAATGTGGGTCAAGGGTAAGTCTTAGCCAAGTGGCAGTGAACAGTGAAAGCTGAACCTATCTGATCTGGTAGATGTCTGTAATCACATGAGCTGATATTGCTGTGGATCAAATGTCATTCTATTTGAATATTTGGAGAATCAGCAAAGTTAACTTGCTGCTAGCTGATCAAGATTTGTTAACTACAGCGGTTAATTTTTAACTGAGGGAGGAGGTCTAAAGGTATAGCATGTTATTAAAAACATGTTTTTTTTAAAGTAAAATGCTTTTCTGGTTTTCAGTATCTGATGACAGCAAATCAATACCCTAGGGTATGTTCATATATTCATGGATTCAACAAATACACATTCTTGAACTTTAGTCTGCAGGCTATCTAACTTCACTAGGAAGCATGGTTAATAAGGCTTAGAAAAACAGTGCAGACTGAAAACATTTTCTTTTCTGAAAAACAGAGGGGTGTTACCCCTTTGCCCTTAATGAAGATAGTTGTTCAAATATTTGAGTTTCTGAATGGACTCTCAGAGCTTAACCAGTAGATGCCTCAATCCCAAATGTGCCCCCATCCATGTTACACCATCCCAAACAAAGACTTTCACAGGCACTCAGAAGCAGAGGAAATTTTCAAGTTAGACTTTAGCAGAGATGTTAGCTCCAAAGTGGGAAATGGAGCAGAGGATCTTTGAGAAGCAAAGCAAAAGAGACAAAAAAGTAGTCAGAAAAAGCACAGAGGATCTCTGGAAGGGAGAAAGAAGGATCTGAACTCACTGCTAATGGAGACAAAGGCATCACTCCGAGCCCCACCCTCAGCCTTGCCTGGTGCTGGAGGCCATGGGGCCACTCCGCAGTGTCCACCAGGCACCGCAGCCCTGTTAGGGCGTCCCATTTGGCACGCTTCTTCTGCTCTGTGACAGCTCATCAGCAAGGTGGGACATCTGCCCAAGCAAGCCTCACTGCATTTTTGTAACTGGGGGTCATGTCAGGGAACTGGATCCTGAAATTCTGGGGTCCTACAAACTGGGGTGGGGAGAATGCCGAGAGACATCCATGCTCTCACCCTAACGTGTAGGCACAGGGTATCAGGTACCACTCCACTTTTGGCTCAGTTCCAAAGTCCCAGAAATACTAGAAGGTTTTTCATGATAGGCAAGACAGGGAATTTACCAAAACTGTCACAGGACAGGAGCATCAGTCCCACCAAGCAGAACAGTTTTGAGCAAATTCAAGTGCTGTGTGGTACATGTGAAGGGAAACTGTGGAAAGTAAGAAGGAAAGACCTCAGATAAAGGCAGAGAAGAGCCAGCAGTTATCCTGTGGATTGTCATCCAGGACATAAGTACAGCAAAGGCATTTCTGTAGTAAGGCAGGATTTGATAAGATTGGATTTATTCTGTATGATCTGATTTGCGTGGGTGGTGGAATCCTGCTACTCTTTTTGGATTCAATATTTAGATCAGGGATAATGTATTATATGCCTTGACAAGCTGTGGATTCAAAACACAGAATTTGTAACAACCATTTTCCAGAACACTCCTTTGATGCAAATGCTTATTTTGATACATCTACACAAAAAGAGTCATCTCCATAGAAACCTCATGAACCTTACGTCTTAAATAACTACTTTAAAGGACTTATCTTGAGAGTTATTGAGGACACTCATCTCTCACTGTCTCCTAAAATAGCAGTAATTCTAGAAACTGCAGTGCTATTTTCCACTGTGCATTAACAAAAGTGTAGACATTCACCTCAGATTAATGTAGGGTTCAATATTTTAATAAACCGAAAAATAAATTTCTTTACTTGTTCAACTCTTCTTTAACTTATTTTGTATTTTTTTCTCATCTGAGCACATTCAAATAATGCATAAAAACGGAAGTGATTTTCCACTGAATTAATCATTAGATATTGGTCTGAGATAGTCAACACTTTCTATGTAGTAAGGGGAGAGAATAAGGTACCTGCAGACAAATAATGTGCCTAGTTCAGATTCCTTCTTTTTACAGACTTTGGAGGAAGCCTTAGTGGTTAGAACAGAGGATATGCCTGACTTCTGGATGGTGAAATTTAGGCAGGATGAATTATCTTTCTTGTGCTAGTGCCCTAGTGTCTGTGATCGTAGCTAAAACCAGCATGTTGCATCCTGTCACCTTTGCTCAATTCCTATAAAAATCCAGTAAGCAAAAGCTCCTTGTAAATTATATGTAAAATAATATTCAAATATCAGAAGTAATAATCAAATACCAGCAGTAAATACATGTTGAAAGTAGATAGGATTCTTTATGAATCTGTATTATGAGATCTTTTCTTGGTTATGAGAAAATTGAGGAGCCTATTCAAATCCTTTGTGTGTCTCTGTTTAGCAGTTATGAATATGTAATCTTTGAAAAAGATGAAATTATGTTCTTCCTGACAGTGAAGGTCAAAAAGTGAAGTGCTGAGTGCCTTCAGTTTCTGTTGTCTTTAGCAGAGTACAACTGGGTGATCAGTTCAGCATCCTTATCCAGGATGTACCGACATGAGAAGTGATGGGGAATTGTAGGCTGAAGTTTCCTTTTTTAGAGATTGCAAAGAACTGTCACGACTAAGCTTTTATTTCTCCAAAAGCCACTTCATGCTTTGGCCAGTAGCATTATGACATCTTATATTACTCATACTATGATACTAAATACTATTAAATCAAAACACCTTGATTTAATGCCATGCTTCTCACAGTAAGCTAAAAAAGAAAACCATCCTTCTGATTGCCATTTGTAACTCAGAGTTTATACTGATATCAGGTGATTATCCTCAAGCTCCTCAACTACTCTGAGCTTCATCTTTCAAAGAGATTTTCCTTAGTCTGAGAGTAGAGTGAATCATGCTAAAGTTAAATCTTACACTGCAAAGTGCCTGAACAGAAGGAAGGCTGAACAGAGAGGGTAGCATTAGCTAACATCTCTGCTAAAGTCTAACTTGAAAATTTCCTCTGCTTTTCAATGCCTGCAAAAGTCTTTTTCTGGGATGGTGTAACATGAATGGGGGCACATTTGGGATCGAAGCATCTACTGGTTAAGGCTGAACAGAGAGGGTAGCATTAGCATTAGCATTGGACAAGAGGTGCAGAGGAAAAAAACCTGGGCTGTATTTACTGCAATGGCTTTCCCTGGTTCCTGGAGGCCTAAAGAGGCTCCAGAGCATTGTGCCTTAAATAACCTGTGTAGAAACTTCTTAAAGGAGCCTTGAGTGATTAGGGCAGATCATAATGCTTTGGATCATAATGCTTTGAGACTGGATTGAGTATGTCTATGAGGTGATGTTCTGTGCCATGTAGATTTAATGGCAAAGGTCGGCTTTTGTTTTAATTTTAGATCTGTGCTCTATATCCACAGTAATGTGCAAACATACCTGAAGATTTGCAAGAAGTTCATGACCCAAATGGTAGTATCAGAGGATCACTGAATACATGTTTTGGGAAAGCCCTCTAGAGGCTATCTATTCCCAGTCCTGCTCAAAGCAAAGTAAATTTCAAAGCTTTAAACACGATTCTCAGATTTATGTACAGTTATGTTCTTTTTAAAAGAAATCGCAAGGATGAGACAGCCTTTTTAGACAAGATGTTCCAGTGCATGATGACTCTCTTTGTGAAGTTTCCATTTCAAAGTAAATAAAAGTATAAAAATGAAGAAGAATAAGCTTCTTCACTGGCCACTTCCATGAAACAAAAGAAAAAAAACCCCTTTTGCTTCAAACCATTTTTATTTTCTGTTCCTGAAAACCCATACAGCATAAACTTGAAACAGCTAAAAGGAATGTAATACTCTTTATCAAGGGAAAATGAGCAAGATTTGTAAACAGGTACAGAATTGAAGACTGTCTCAGATTTACTTATCAGCAAGGATTTCCCTCAGGCTCTATCCTAGAGTCATTATTACTCAAGAATACTTCCCCCAGTGACAGTGTCACTAGTCAACAAGTATCAACCTCCCTAGAAGGCAAATGGAGTATTTGTGCCATGAAACCATGAGGTCAGAAAATAAAGCAATAAAATAGATGTCTACTTGGGGTTAGAGGGCACTGGAGAAGCAAGTGCTGGTGATAAGTATGCAGGAGATTATCTCTGCAATATCCAAGGAATTTTGGAACATATGATCATATAATGCAGCCTTTATTTTACATAATGTAATAAAATGCACATTCAATTAGGAAAATACTTCTTAAATTAACTTGTAATTTGATTGCCTGGGACTTTTTCAAGTATCTCATTGACAGGCCCATTTCAAGAAAGTATTGAACACTGGGAATTTGGATTTGCCTATCCATCCCTTTCTATTTTTTAGAGTTATACATCCAAAAACACTATTCACTTTATTTGCAAAGAGAATTTAGTTTGTACACATAAGAATGCCCATCAATTTGACAAAACGTACTCTTACTGGGTAGTAATGTCCTCTGTGAGAAGCTTCAGGAATCTTCTCCCACAAACAGACACTCTTAACCCAGATAGCAGCCTTCTACAATCCCCCACAAACACAGTCAATAGGTAACATAATGTGTAACAAGAGACTAAGGTGTAAAGGGAAAAGGCTGGCTCTTCTTCAGAAGTTTGATGATGTGTTTTCTACAGTCTACTTTTGCAAAACTGCATGTACACATTAAATTTTACCTTCCAATTCCACTAAGGTTATGTTAAAATGAATGTCAGTTTTAATTACCAAGGTCAAAAAGGTAGTGCTTTCCTTAATTTCCTTTCCCTAGCCACATCACGTTTTATATAACATTCTACCTGCTGGCTATCTCTTCTTTTGCTAGAAGATAAACTGTGAAGTGTAGACACCATGTCTTTCTCATATTTTTGTTTTCAGCCTAACACAGCAGGAGCCAGGAGCCTCTGCTTGCTACACAAAATGGTACTGATAAACATTTGTTTGGATACTAAAAAATGTGACAACAGTAAACACATTTTTAAGTATTTTGCCCTGCAGTTGGAATATATATTTGTTCATCTCAACAGAGCATGCTAGCTGAGGTTCAGTGACTCACTAAACTGTGGTCATGTGGGCTTTTTGTGAGCTTAGAGTGTGGTCAGAGGTTGCTTGTGTCTGCCTGCAGTGCATGCATGGATGTACCCTGAGTCTTTTGTGGATCTCGGTCTAAATTCTAGAGCTACACAGATAATGGATCTTTGTCAGCACGGATGCTGAGTCAAAAACTCTGTCTGTGTTTATGTTGTGGAGGGGAGAAGCCAGCAATGTGCAAGCAATGTGCAAGAAATGTTGTTTTGTTCTGCTTCAGTGCAAAATGCTTCATTTGAAGGGAACCCTCAAGGTCAAATGGTTTTCTTTCTGAGTTCTGAGGAGCTCTCCTCCTTTTGCAGGGCTACAAGGTCTGACCAAATAGTACCAGCAAAAGTGTCCATAAATGTATATTGCAAACAAGACCAGGTACTGTCATTGCAAGAAGAATTTGGATGGCTGAGCCTCACACCGAGCTAGAGGAGGAGTAAAGTGCAGCTGTCACCACAGCGGCAGCTCTTCTGCTCCACCAGCTGCATCCCACCAGCACTGCATGTTGCTGCAGTGTCAGTGCAACACTTTGGGATATCCCTCTGTTCTCAGCTCAAGAACAGAGTTACCTCAAGACCTTCAGAGTTTTCCACCATGTAATCCAAAGAGTGAGCCAAATTTCAAAGCAGAAGAGCCACTGCACAGCTCATCTTTTCCTCCTCATACATTGCTTTTACTCTGCTCTATATAATGCTAAATGCATCTACTTCTAGATAAGCATAACTCCAGAATTCCAGATTTCTCAAAGCCACTCAAAGAGAATTTGTTCTACTTTATGTTATCATGACAGATGTAATGTTAAAACTACCAATCAGGACCCATTCCTTCTTCACCAGCTGGTTTTCTGATATGGCTATAACAAAACATGGGCACAAAAGCCAGAGCTTGTTCCCAGCCTCATGGAAAGGATGTTTGGAAAATTAATACTGCATTCCTAGTACACCATTCAGACACATCTGCCATGCCTTAGAGACTGCCCATTACCTGTGCTGGGAGCTTCACTTCAGTGTACTAATGATATGAAGTTGTTTTGAACTCATACAATAAATCTCAGTCTTAAAAACTGTTATATGAGCAAAAACTGCATGCTGCTTGTTGAAATCTGCTGCTTGTTGGTGGTTCAGGACAACTACTTGACACTGTCCTTGGCATCACTGACCTCTTTCCCTTTTTGATTGCTGACATGTACATATAAAACTGTAAAAACCTGTTTCTGACATTTCCAAACTACTGTTCTTAACAGATTGCATCACACTTCCTACAGACTGTCAATTGTTTGGCCAGCCTGAGGCAGTCTCTGCCCAAGACACCCAGGGTGCTGGAAAGCCAATGAACTCAGCACCCAGCATGATTTGGCCTTGCTACAACAAGGTGACCTGGTGAATGAGCAACCTGGCTGCTAGTGTAGCCCTTTGGAAACAGGTGGCAGGGTGATCATGTCATTTCCTTTCCACGAGCAGCCTGGCAGGTGCCCTCTGTGCTAGACCAAGAACTTTGGTCTCTGGCCAGCAAAGGTCTGCGAGTCCCTACTACACTGATCAAATGCAGTCACCACAGCAAAAGGAAAAAAAAAAAAAGTTAAACAAGCACCTCTGCCCTTCTCTCCCCTCCAAGTGTACTAAACGCATGTCTCAAAGTAAATGGGCAGCTGTGTGATAAAGGTCAAATTCCAGATGTTGCAACTGTTTTGTTGCAATCCTGCAATAGCAGCAAACAAACACTCAGTAGGGAGAGAAGAAACAACTGAAAAACTGCCCTATAAAATAGCTTGCTCCTTCAAAACTGAATGGAACAAAAAGTATTACACAAAACATACCAGAAACAGCAACAAACTGGGAAGAGATCTTTACAATCTGATATATAACTTCAATATTATTTGAATAGCATATTATAGTTAAACTTTCTTATGACAGCATTTAAACAAAATAGGAATTCTACCTCTTCATGATCAAACAGATGATGTAGTTGTTTGAATTAATAAGATTCTCCAAAAGTTTATACACTCTGCTTTCATGGGCTTATCTTTAATAATTCTCCCAAAATTGCTAGAAAAATTTTATTCTCAGATAAATTTTTTCAGCTAATATTTTTCAGCTATTTCAAATCCAAGAAAATAGAGAAAAATGCAAAAATGTCTGCTTATCTTTAAAAATCATTTAAAACTCTTTACTGAAAGGCCATACCCCTGAGCAGAGGCTTAAGTATAGTGTGATCATATTTGCAAGAACATACTTTTTCCTATCCAATAAACTGACAAGTCTAATCTAATCTGTATTGTGTAATTATAAAATCTCCATTCAACAGAGCCTTGAAAACTAAGAGCAGAATTCTCTGAAGATTTTGATTACAATGACCACGCTCTGTTCCCTGAAATGCCCCGTGTTTCTATTTGTCAGCAAATGAGCGGGGCAAAGACCTTATGAAATTATGGTGATTGCCTAATGAAATACAGAGCACCATTCACACTTGCCAAGGGATTGCATGAGTGAGCTACATCCTGGCATGCAGTTGTATCCTTATGTCTACTTTCTGAATAAGACATTTTTAATAACTTTGTTATTGTTAAGATGGTGTAGGTAAAGTGCTTGTGCTGAGCCTAAGATCTATCAAAAATGAGAGGGTTGCATTTGCATTGCACTATGCTGCAACATGAGAAGATACTCCAGGTAGTGCCACACAAGCTGGGCCTCAAATTGGAAGCTATGTAGCTGTAGCAGCACAAAAGCTTTGCTGGCCATACAATTATGCTGATGCAGATTTTCTGAGATTCACTCACGTCAAGTCTCTTCATGGTGCTAGTCAGACATAGCTAGACACTCAAAAATAGCATCAAAACTGAAGTATAACTCTTGTATTAGCAGACAAACACACATCAGTGCAGGATACATCTATACCTTGGCTTATCAAATGTAAGAAAACCTTCTTATGTATTCAGGAAAGATCATTATTTCTAATCCATTACATGGATTCCTAGGTGAATCCATGTAAAATTTGAAATTGTTCTTTGGGACAAATAGGACCAACCTTTTGAGGATATATAAAATAATACTTTAGAATTGAGTGGCTCAATGCTGAGTGACTCCTAACATCAGTGACAAGTCCAGATTTCAGATATAAATCTGAAAATAGAGAAATTCAAAGACTTCCCAAAAGGTGCCCAAGAAAGCTGAATAACTTTGTTTAATGAGGTAGATTATACGCTGCTGCTAGAACAAGTGTGGTCCAAGCCACATGATTACTGTCGTCACAGCAGATGAATGGTTGAATGAATGAATGAATGAGTGAGTGAGTGAATGAGTAAATCATTACAAGGCCTATTACAAGCACAGTTAGTATTATAACGAAGCCTGGAAGCAGTCTAAGATTTCTTACGTACCTGATTACATTTAAAGTGATAAAGCAGCAGTAGAGACAGACTTTTACAGGAACTTTTTCTCAAGAATGCTTACTTTTATATATAAGATTACTTAACAAAGACAGATCATTGTGTGTTTTCATCAGCAGCGAATAGTGGCTATAAATAAATGGGAGGAAAAAACCAAAATCTTGACCCTTAAAATAAATTTGAAATTATTTCATCAAAATTAAAGTTTCAACAGCTAAGATATTTGAGTATGTCAACTTAGTAATTGCAAGTCTCTGTTAAAGAGAAGCAGATAATTCAGACTTTATTTCTTGTTTGGCCATACCAGAATTGTGTAACTCAGCCTTTCTGGATGGGTTCTCCAGCTTTGTTCTATTTGTGCCCTTGCCATGGGTCACACATTGCTCAAGTCTCTAATAGCAATTATGGTCTTTGAGACTCTTGAAATTAACTGAAAATAGTCAATACATTCATTAGTGTTGCAATCCCATAAACAGAATTTCTTAAGCTAAATATGCAAGCTAAATATGCTAAATATGCACCCAGAGCAAGTACTGAGACTGAAACAGACTAAAGGTGTGTACAAACACAAACACTCCTGATCTTTACAAAGACATGAGGGAAAGAGCCCTAATCCTAAGTCTCTGCTTTTGACACTCAGAAGGTAGAGGTAGGTCTCTGTTATGCCCATGGAGAAAGTCTACATTTCCCAAGACAAACTCTCATTGACTTCAGGAACAGCCCATACTACAGTGCTTATTCAGGTACCTACTTTGAATTTTAGAAAAAGAAACCACAACACACAAGAAGAAGGCATTTTTAATGTTTGTTTTTCCCAATAGCTCCAAATTTTCCAGAAGGCAGAGCATGTGCTATGTTGAGGGAACTCAATGGTGTGAAAAGTTCTCAGATTTAGGATCAATCTCCGAACAATGGCTGAAACATTTCATTTATGTAGAGGCACTTGTGAAGAGAAATATGCAGATTCATGCTTACACAATATTCTTCAGAATCACATAGATTGTGAGACCTTAATCATTACAAAGGTCATATTATTTTTATGTTACCAGATATCTCAAACAAAAGACTTAGAGATTTGCAATAAATTCAACGCTTACATTACCTGAATGAAATAAAAGCTAATAGCATTCCATGTAAATATCATGATCTGAAGTAATCTCAGAGAAACCATTATTCCTGGAGAGCAGTTAGCTGCTTTGAATAGCAGAAATTGTGACAAGTAGCAACAACTCTCTATCCTAGTTGTGGAAATGTTCAGTTCACTATGCAACTGTGGCTACTTGAATGAAATGCTGAAGTGATTAGTAGCTGTATGTTTCTGGAACATAAATTAATTTTACAAATAAACTCCTTAAAATCCTCAATTTTAAAATATATGGAGTTTTTCTATGAGTGCTATCATTGCTAGTTCTCATCTACTTTGCATTCGTGAAATGAAAAAAAATACATAAATAATCACTTTTCATCATCACTTTGTTCTGAAAACAAGGAAATCTTACAGTTCTAGAAAAGGTCAAGGGCCTCTTAAGTCTTCAACACCTAACACATCAAGTGACATTCCCCTGATCATAAGATTAAATCAAGTCACAGGATGTGTGCCCTACGGGTATTGGTTAAACTGTTCTGGAGCTAAGTGGATTAGACTGGCATCCTGCATTTTACTTGAAAGTGTACTATGCCAGAAAGGTCAACAATATTTCAAGGAAGTTGTTAATTGAAATAAACCAAATGAGACAACTCTCTTCCTGGAGGAAAACTGTCTAGCCTAACTTTGCCTTCAGGTTAATACACGTCAGAAGTGGCATTCAGGCATTTTGATCAGAATTTAGCTGTTGATCAGTTTGCACAGCAAAAGTAATGATTCATGCAGTTTAGCAATTCTCCTCTGATCTTCAGAAAACTGCAGCATTTTTTCCTGTATGTCTTCATTACTCTTACTTAGGAAAAAATTCAGGACTTGTGATTGCAAGATTTTATTTATTGTAAGTTTGTAAATTAGCAAATATGGAAACTTCTAGCATGAGTATCCAGCACATCCTCTGAGATGTTCATGTCTTGGAAAATGGAGAAATAACTTAGTTTGACTCCAGTTGTGGTTCTCCAGGTTTTTGGGAAGGGGTAACACCTGCTATCAGAAGTGGATATAATGGTGGATATAACGGAGAAAAATAGATTCAAGCTAATGTATACATTTTTTTATCAATAAGAAAAAGTTTTTTGCCAATGTCTAGATCTTAACTGTGATTCCCAGTTCTCTAAGACTTCACCTTGTAAATGTTATTGCTTCAGAAGGAAACTAATTTAAAACCATGGTAATACGCTCTTTTCCTTTTTGGTGGTTTTTAAAGCATATTTTCTCTACAATAGTAATGTCTGAGATGTTTGTACCAAAAGAACCATAAGTGGCATTTCTACATTGTGATTGATTTGGTGTGTGTTTGGCAACTAATTTGGTAGGAGTTTAATAGGATTCTGAAACTGCAGACCTATTGTTATCAAAGGGAATTCAGGTGTACAATTTAAAGGTAGTGCTCAGCTTTTGCATTTAATCATAACTAAGATGTCAGATGAAACAGTAATGAAATCTTAATTTCAACTTGCCAGAATGCAGTCTAAAATAGCATTCTTAGACCCTTTTGTTGCAAAATAATAACTTGATTCACACCTGGCTAGATACCTGACAAATTAAGAGCACCATAACAGTAAACACTGGGCCTGGTATAATATTATTTCCACCTACCTTGGAGCACTCTGCCACTGGGACTATCATCTCTAGACCAGTAGTTTCTGCTAAAGGCCTGAAAAAAGTTCTGGTTAGATCAGCTATATGTACTTGTTTATCATGAACTGATAATTTCTTTTTGTCTAGAATTATGTTAAAAGAGTTTCCATACTCATGAACTGCTCTAAAGACATCTAAACATGCAAGTCAAAATGAGAATAATGCCCTGTGATGGACTAGCTATAATTATCCATAATGGTACTATTGGAGTCTAATTGAAGACAACAGTATGAAACAGGACAGTATGAATAACTATGAATATCTATGTCAGAATTAGTAATAAACAAATTCAGGAACAACTTTATTTTCTTCATTCCTTTTAAATAAGCCTTTCAAAGCAGCAGTTGTCAGTATAAGCCAGGAAAATATGTGTACAATGCAGTGAACATGGGATTTCCATATGGATTTCTCTAGCTCCTCTCCAAAACTAGGATAAATATACCCATAACCAACAAGAGAAAGTGAGTATCAATCTCAGCTACCTTAAAACTTAAATTTTCTTCTACATGTCAAACGCCAAATGGACATCTTACAAAAATGTACTAACTCAAGTCAGTGGATTATAGTTGTCACCTACCTACAGTTATTGAATAAACTGTTGCAAGAAACAACTTCTATCAGTTAGAACTTCTTGCCTAGTAAAGTCTAGAAAATCACTTTTTTCAGCTCAGTGACATAAAGATTTTTATCACCAGCATTCAAAGAGTCATGTTGTCTTGTTTCTGCACTTTTTTACTTTATCATGACCATGAAGTCGTAGAATTGTTTGGCTCAATAGCTATGGCTAACGAGTTACACTACATCCTTCATTCAAAAACCCTGTTCACTAGAGTGAACATAACCCTGTGAATGCAACACAAACACAGTCACTGTAGTATATTGTCAATTAATTTCTTCCCTTCTGACAAATGTGGTGTCCAGCAACAGCATCACAGGGTTGCTGTGCCACACTGCTGAACAGATCCAGCATATTTTTCTTTACTTCTATTTTAGTTTGTTTCAAGCCTTATATGCCTCAAGATTCAATGAAAGCTTAGAATTGTTCTTATTTCTTCATCAAGAATGCTGCAAATAGCTAGATGACAACAGAAATAAGTGACAGTGGATTTATATTAAAATAAAATATTCCTTTTTCAACTTTTAAGTAGAGGAATCTAAGCTCTTAGTATTTACGTGGAATCTGAATGCATCTCACAGAGTTAATTTGTCTTTCATTGCATGAGTTGAAAGTGAATGCTGGGAGGGAAAAGTTGCAGCACAATATTACAGACTGCTGCCAGACTTCAAAAAATGACCTATCCCCTAAATGAGAGCACTTAGCTCTTAGTCACAAGGTCATCCCTGTTACCTAAATGGAGTAGCAGTGCACGTAAGGGTCACTGTAAGCAATAGCTTATTTAAGTAAGTTATTAATATTACTTAAGTAAGTTATTCTCCACCTAAATATAAGGAAGAACTTCCTTACTGTTCAAGTGACTGCACACTGGAACAGATTGCCCATAGAGGTTGTGGAGTCTATCTCACTGGAGATATTCAAGAACAGTCTGGATACAATCCTGTGCCATGTTCTTGGGATGACCCTGCCTGAGTAGGGGAGATGACCCACTAAGGTGGTCCCTTCCAGCCTTACTCACTCTCTGACTGATTCTGTGATTCTGTGATTCCATGCAGTGTACTGTCAGACATGTCTGTCAGCCTTATACAAGGGCAGGCTGCCATTCGCTGTAACTACTTGCCAAATTATTTTAGATTTCTATAAATTTAGTCCCATATCAGTAATAAGAGCCAATGTTAATTGCTTAGACCACTGTTTATTGGGTCATGGCTCTGTTCTCTCCCACGTCTCAGCAGGAGCAGGCAGCCCCTCTCACAGGTAATGTGCCTGCTTGCCACCTGACATGCAGTGTTACTGCACTTAGCATTTTTGCAGGGCTCAAAGATCTGCCTTTACCTTCATATTACCATGGTCTTTGCTTGTGACTATTTATTTTCTACGAGTATTTGACAGAAAGGGGAAGGCATCAGTACATCTGTGTTTTAGTTCCACTTCCCTAAATATTCCAGCTTAAATTATGTTTGTTTATATGTTCTATACCTCCAGTGTGGCTTCCTTCAGAAGGACAACTTAATGACAAGGATGCTGCAATTTAATTTAAATCTTCCTTAATTTAACAACCTTCCTAGGTCTGACTAATGTGGCAGAGCTATTTAATGATTATACTAAATGTTAGACTTGAGTGCCCTTTCTACTACATATGTGGGTGAGGATTCTTCACCACTGACATTTGATGGGACAGCAGATTTTGCCTCTGAAAAGAAAGAAAAAGAAAAAAAGCCACTGTTGCTGGAGAAATGGCTTTCAAATTTTGTTTATTTTCAGGAAGTACCCAGAATAGTTTGGACAAGATGAGTCAGAAAGACAGAAGTAGTTTAAGACATCTCTATTGCCAATTCAGCTGGGAGCATCCAAACACCAAAGCTGTTCCTAGATTACTGTATTACCATTTCTGCAGTTTCTGGGTGTCTGGCGACATGATCAGTGATTTCTCTCTGATAAAACACTTCAGCACTCTTCCCTAGAAAGCTGTGTTAAAGCTGCAGTGGTCTGTGTAGAACATGAAATGATGGAGCAGTGGATTAGCAGTGGCATGCAAAACCCAGGCAGAGCAACTCACACACACATGGAGCAGGGCTTAAAGTCAGCTGTGGTCTAATGCATGCACATGGTCTAACAGCAAAGCTCCCAAGGACCTTTCTTTCTGTAACTGTGACAGCATTGTGACTCTATTTTTAGCTCTGTCATTTATTTAAATAGTTATGGACGTTAGTATAATGCATTTGTAAACACATGTACACACATAATGTACTTGAGTAGTACGAGGAAATTCTGTGCAAATTGACTGATCATTGTGAAACTGGGCCCTGCCCTGAGAGGTGCACAGGACAGACCCACGCCCAGGACAATGCTCCTGCAACAGCTGAGACAAGGGAGCAGTTACCTTCCCTTCAGATGCAAAGGGTAACCAGATTTCAGGTCTTATCTCGGGGTGCTTACCACTCAACAGGACACCTTGTTGGTATGTCAGCATGAAGCAGACCCAGCTGTGCTGGCACTCTCCCAAAATTTGGATCTTCCCGTGATGCCCTCTGAGCTACCACACACAAACTCTCCTGGTCTGAACTGCTTTCAGGCATCCTGCCACTTGCTTCTGCAGGCCTGACCCCGGTGATCCTTGCTCCAAATCACATGTTGGTCACTGCAATCATCTGAGTAAAAAAAAAAAAGAAAAAAAAAAAGCCAGAGTACAAACTGGAATGAATTCAAGCCTCATGTGACTATGTCCTGTTCATTGTATGCTTCATTGACTTTAGCACAGACACACTGTACTTGCCACAGATATTTTGTAAATACCATCAGCAGCATAATTTAAGTCTGCTCAGATGAGGGTGGAAGAATTTTTCTTATGCGGGTGGTACTTTTAATTGCCTGGTTTTTGAAAGTGAAAAAGCTTAACACATACTTTACTGAGAACCTAGTGAGTCTCTTTAAAAACAATATGTACAAGAAGTGAAGGCTACTTAGTGACAAAGAGCCAGAACTGTATGTTGTATTACTTTAAACATAATTTTAACATGCAATTGCCTATATATTGATAAAGTAAATACTCACACTTTCTTATAGAAAGGATACTTTAAGCCATTGAGGAGAAATACATCAATTCTTGATTTGTGTTCTTCATGATGGTTTTTTCCTCTTAAATTGTTTTCTAAAAATCCATCTGAATAAATAAAGGCCTTTCATTCCCTTACCTCCATTGGAAAAAAAAAAGAGTTAGGAAGCAAAAAGGGTTTTATTGTATGACAAACAAACAAAGAACAGTAAAATATGGTCACTCCTGGCAATGTAAACAATATCAGCAAAGTACTGGTACATTGATCCAAAGTCCTTTCTGGTTTACACTGCTGTTAATGTAGTTATTCCAGGTTTACACTAGCGTACCAAGGAGCAGAATTTGTTCCATTCAAAGATCAGTTTTATCTTTGGATCAGCTGCTGTCCTTTCTGAATATCAGGCACTGTTTTCCACAGGCTGGCATTTGAATGTTTAATAATTTCTGTGTCGCATGAGAGAGAAATGAGTAAATATGTTAACTCACTGCTCAGTCAGGACAGCTCATCAGTCACCCTGATCAGGCACATTGACTCCACCAGCAGTAAGAATATATAAAAGAGGATACGGCTCATCCAGCCATCATTAGCCATCAGAAAATCAAGCATCTGCTCTGATAAGTAACTGCAATACAACTAGAAGTGAGGGACAGGGATCTTGAGCAGGGGAGGTTGTTATATCCCTCTTAAAATCTTAGAAAGGGGTGAGTTTCCCTTTGGATTCTTGTAATTTATTTATTTATTTATATTTTCTTCACTGAGAATAATCTGAGTTTGTGACAAGGTCTCACTTTTAAATGGCTGCGCTTAGGAGACCCAAGTCCTACCCACAAATGCTACTGCCTGAGTGCTTAAGGATATCAAGTCCTTAAAGACCAGGCTTCAAATTCTGTGCCAATGGAAGAAAATGGACTGAATCACAAAAATTAAATAAAAAGGGGAAAATGGAAATGGAAAANCCCTTTGGATTCTTGTAATTTATTTATTTATTTATATTTTCTTCACTGAGAATAATCTGAGTTTGTGACAAGGTCTCACTTTTAAATGGCTGCGCTTAGGAGACCCAAGTCCTACCCACAAATGCTACTGCCTGAGTGCTTAAGGATATCAAGTCCTTAAAGACCAGGCTTCAAATTCTGTGCCAATGGAAGAAAATGGACTGAATCACAAAAATTAAATAAAAAGGGGAAAATGGAAATGGAAAATTACCAGGACACAAGCAATACCTTGGCGTATAAATGAGATGCTTGTAAATATAGCGATTCTTTACCCACATATACAAAG
>VWYI01026285.1:100639-133245 GCA_013399455.1 Anthoscopus minutus
CAGCATTGCCTTTGAAAAAGTGTTTTGTGCTGACTGACTGACTCCTAAGTAGGAAGATATTTACCATATACCTTCAAAAATGCTAATTGATAGATGCTTCTCCATGTCTCCTTTAAAATTCTAGTGTTCGATATCAGTAAGAAGGTATCTAAAACTTTTCTGTGTTCTTTGATAGTTTTAAATATTTTATTTGCTTTTCTTAATATGACTTCTCTCTTAATAGATATTATGTGATTAACTTCTGTTTTACAAGACTTTAGCAAGGACTTCTGGATAAATTATGGAGTATAGGTAGAATAGCTTGAAATTCACTCTTCCATAGAATAAGGTTAGGGGAGGGATATGGGATTTGAGATGCACTGTTAATTCACAGTTAAGTTCCCCATTAGTCAAATATTTACTCAAATTATTTCACTGTGTAGAAACTAGAATTGTTTTCAAAATAATATGTAAAACTGTACCCATCGAGGGTAAACAAGTAAAATGAAATGAAAATCAAAACACTTGGAAACCTCACAATGTGTGAATACAGCACAAGAGGGACACTAATATTTTATTACTAGTTTTTGCACTGCCTCACCATTCTCCTTTGCAACTCTCACCCTTCATTTGCTGTGTTAAGGCTGTGAATTGTCTAGTGTGGGAGCTGGGTCTTTGTTCTGTTCTTGCAGGTAGATCATATCAATAAATTGTAGTGTAGAATTTCACACTGTTCCCACTGCTGTCAATGGGTATTTTACATTGACCTCTTCGTGAGAAGAGTATGAGTCATATAGTACATTTCTGAAAACTCCCAACCCTCCATACATGACGAGCACTAAGTCCAGTTTAGACTGTTCCTTTACTCTCTCCTGTTCATTTTAACTGCCTCCAGCAGAGGAAGAAAGAAACTTTCACAATCTAGTTTGCAGATGGCATTAGATTTCTCATTTTTAGGTAACAGTGCTTTTGCAAACTATTCCTATTACTCAAGTTTGTTAAGCTGATTCTACACCATTATTCATTCTTGTGCTCTTCTGAGAAGGTCTGGTGATTTTAGCAACTCTTAGAAGTAAAAGGTCAAAGTTCCAGTACAAGAGAGGAGTTGATTCAATGAAAAACCATGACTAAACCATCTTATCCTCCTGTGTCACAGCCAGCTCCACTGAGTCTGGGGAGAAATGTTATGAAGCATGACTTTGGATTAAACTACATGATTCAAACACAGTGGTTGAGATTTCCAAAGCTAATGAGGGAAATCCCCTCAATGAGTTTGAAAACCTCAAACCCTTTTAAAAGATCTATTTACATTTTATATCTAGAAAGCATGAAGTACTCTGAGGATCTTTCATTGCATGCAGCATTCATTACAAGTGCAGGAATTTGTTCACTATAAAATACTTGTTTCATATGCTGCCTTGTCCTTTCATAGTGCCCTTGCAAAAATGTTATTGTCAATGTGTTTTTAATCATTATTAGAAACCAGCATGTGAAAACACAGTTAAACAGAACTTGAATCTTTAAAGGTGACCTTCAAGTGTTTTTGCATATGTTGTGTTACTATCAGGGACATCTTCACTTTCATCTCATTTCAACTTTCCCCAGTTGTTCTGCAATTATTTACCAAGTGGGAACGCTGATTCTGCCCTAGAAGCTGTGCTTTGTACACCTGCTTATTCATAAAATACTCAGCTTGCTTTTCAGGCAGACAAAATATAAAAGTATTGGTTGGAGCTGGAAATCCCTGCAAAAACACACTCTCCCCTTCAAATTCAGGGCAGGAAAAGCCTGTGAATAATGGAGACTGTCCAAGGGCATAACTTTGCTTACAATGGCGTGTGTATGAATCAGCAAAGGACAGGCACCAACTTATGTTTGAGACTGATTTACACAGGCCCATAAATCGTCCAAATGAGGAAAGCTAGAAGTCAGGAATGCCACATCTGCCATGACACATGGAGCAGTACTTAAAGATCATCTTACAGAATGATTCCTATTATCAGCACAGCTATCCAGAGTAGGAAACTGAGTCAATTAGGGCCACTGAAACCATGCCTACAAACACTGCAAGTTACTCACCATCACACCACTGTGATTATGGAGTTTCTGAAGTAGGTTATTAGCAAGGTTTTCTGACTCAATCCTTCATTTACAAAGTAATGTGTTTGCCTATTGTAAGCTCAGCCTCACAGTCTTGGGGCAGCGATTAATGCTGCCTCTTCCTGAAACATTCAGTGGAGGTCAAAGCCCTGGAGGCTTCCAAGAATTCCCTCTGCCTGGACACTGCTGCCACCCACAGTTTAAGAGACAACTGATTGCAAACCTGTATTTTTTTCAGCAGCTTTCATAGCTCTTCCAAGTCTTGATAATTTTTCTGATCACAGTAATTGCTTCTCCCAGCAGAATTCCTTGGCAGTCAGGTTTTCACACAGGCAATGAGCACACAAGAATATTCTTCCTAACCCTGATGCTGACTGTGGAGTGTGAGTCCATTTTTGCACCTGGATGCAAATTGTATTTACAGAGCCAACTGATACACAGCCTATGAAAACTTGCTTAAGTTACCATCACATCAATGAGGGAAACAATATATCAAAAAAATAAGAAGTGTAGTCATATTTAATGTAGATTCATGTCTATTATAGATGAGAATTTATCTGTGCTCCCAGTACAATTTCAAAGCAAAGCACAGAGATTTTGCTACTTGAATTCCAGTAAAATTGTTTGAATTTTTGCCTTTCAAGACTTCCTCTGTTTTCCTTAAAAGCTTTATAACAAACAGGGTATGATCTGTTCTCTGGGATATTTGAGTCCCTACAAGGAAACAGTGAACTTTTAAAAACTACTTGCATCCATCAAAAATGAGTGTCTTGCTACCCATGGGTCTCTGTTTGATACAACTGCAGGGACCCTCAGCTGTGGGCCAGAGTACACAAGGAAGGGGGGAGCTTTCCCCTGAAAGCCTGAGTATGGGAAGAAGTCACAAGAGGCAGATTATGCAGGCTCTCAAGGGGAGCTGTAACTCATGCAGGCCAGTGCCTAAATGCTGTAATTTTGCACAGAAAGCTGAATTCTATTTATTTTTCTTATTTCCTATTTTACTGGAGCAAAGTTAAACCTGAAAATGATTTATTGCAGAACAGATCTGCAAGTACAAAGAGACCATATTACTGTTGCTTGTTATTTGTCACTGCATTTGGGCTTCTGTTTTACTTCTCTGAAGTGCTGGACGAAATGATCTGAAGATGACATGAATCTGTGAAACATCTTAATAACTGTCCTCTTTGTAATATTTTTCCTATGTTGCTTCAACATTAATATTGGTGTTGTTATTATCACTTTTAAATGGTTTTTAATATGAATCCTTTGGGAGATATTTTGGAATTAAGAAATACAGAAATGCACAAACAAATATAAAATTTCCTAAAAATGAAGAATTGTAGATGTTGAGCATTGTAGTCCATTACCTTACCAGCAAGGCTTTTCAGATTTCTTGCCTTCTACATATTTAATCTACAGTCCTATAAAATCTTTGTATAAAGTATAACTATTTTACCTGTCCCTCAGCTTTCTAGACTGAAAAAACACATCATGATGTGCTTTGTGAATTTCAGCTAGATTTAGAGTTTTTACAGATTCTTGCTCTAAAGAGTATACACACTATCTGCATGCTAAAAGTGACCTTAGAAGAGTTTTTTTAACAGGGTTGTTTTTATTTTTTATAAACAACCAAAAATTGTGAGGTACAGAGTCTACTGTTGCAGGACACTCAGCATCATTTAAAATTATTTTGCATTAATCATTGACTGTTCTGCCAGATATAGCCAAAAACAACACTATTTACCCTATATCATACTTTGCACAGAGAAAATGGAGATTGGGCTGGAAGTAGAACAATTATCCACCTTCCTCCTGGAAATGATCAGTAAGACTTATTTTCCTTATATAGTGAAAAAAGCCTGCAAAACTGCTATGTGGAAAAGAGATTGTGACCTATTCCACTGCATGTTTTTAACCTGAAAGTAAACCACTGATTTCAATAATAAATCATTCAAGGAGGAAAAAAAAGAAAACCCAGGGCCTAAACCAAACTGCTATGTTTAAATAAAACGTATTCAACATTATGGGTTAGTCAAACAAATAATGCATGCAAGCAGCAAAAGGACTTCCACACATGCTTTGCTTGGGAGTCTGCAGACCCCACACTGGCAGCTCACTGCACGTGTGACGCTGCACAGCAATGGTTCCAGCTCAGAGAACCTCAGAGGATTAGAGTTGGATCCAGCTGCTGCAAAGGCACCCTTCCCATAAAGCAAATGGAAAGAGATCTGATGAACAGTGTGGAATTCACTCAGTATTGCTGGGGAAGAAATCCCAAGAACACAAGTTCTGTATTTTTACTCATATTCCTAACCTGGGCCACTCATATTTTTTTTCACAGAAAATGAAGATCCAGGATTTAATTATGTAATTTAGATTTATGTTAGTTTAATGTGACATTTGAGATTTTTCATCACATTTTATTGCAAAACTACACATGCTTGTTCATTAAGACTATTACTTGAATGTTGTAACATCATGTCTGTACTAAATAAAAATCCTTATTTTTCTGCCCATCAGACTTATGTATCAGCATCAAGATCTTCTGTGGGAAATCAACTTGCACAAGAAATTTCTTGTTTCTTTTATGCTTCTGGAAGCTGTCTGTCACCTGGTAGAAGCAATTCTGCCAGTATTCTGTGGGCTCCTCTGTGATGCATTGACCTTGACTAGATGCCAGGTGTCCACCAAAACCACTGTGTCACTCTTCCTCAGCTGGACAGAGAAGGGAAAATATAATGAAAGGCAGCTCATGAGCCAAAATGAGGACAGAGAGAGATCTTGCACCAGTTACTGTCATGGGCAACACAAACTTGACTTGGGGAAATTAGCTTAATTTATTAACAAACAAATCAGAGCAATATGATGAGAATGAAAAAATAAATCTTAAAACATCTTCCTCTGTGCTTCCCTTCTTCCTGAGCTCAAATTAATTCTCATTTTCTCCACCTCTTCCTCTCCAGTGGAAGAGCCCAGCTTTGGCCAGCAGCAGGTCTGTCTTCTGGCTAATATTGGCCCCATTGGACAAACGGGAAGCTTCTGATATCTTTTAACAGAAGCTGCTCCCATGGCCCTCCTGCAACCAAAACATAGTACTGGCTAAATATTTCCCAGTGAAATGCCACTTGAATGTATTTATTTAAAACAAGATAGGTAAAATTTTCAAATTAAACAATCAAAGAACATTTTGGTGAACAGAGAGTGAAGAGCTGCTCTTTAAGCCAGGATTAAGCCATGCAAGTGTAGCCTGGTGTTTTGGGGAATTTGTTAGGTAATGTAAATAATCCAAATCTTTGTTATGAAATTGCTGTGTCATTAAACACTTCAATATACAGCTAGCCATCAGAAGATTTTCCAACACCTCTCCCCACCCTTTTGGAAAATGTTACAGCACAAACAAAAATGTTATTAGCAGTGGATGAACAGTGCTTGAACTAAAGAGAATGCCCAGTGGAAAACCTATTTTTCTCTTGGGAGGTACACACACACAATAGGCAAATCCCCAAACCAAAGAACAAAGAGGTTCTTTTTACTGAGAGCATAGTGCAATTAAGAGAAAGACCACAGAAGAGAAAAGGATTCAGGAAAAACTTCATGTAAGGAGGACAACCTGACCCAATCTTACAGAACAACAAAGAAGGACAAGTGTTAGGACCCAAAATCATCCTGCCATAGCTACACTGGGGAAATAGGAGTGGAAACACTCTTCAGAGGTTTCTGTACTCTTTGATAATATCTCTCTAGTAGAGTAAACAGTTTAGAGTATGGCCCCTGGGATGGCACCACTACCTAGCAGTAGGCTCTCCTGGCATGAGGGTGGCCTTTCTAGAGGGTGGTTTGGATGGAGGTGTTTATTTTAAGAATGTTATATATTGCTGTATATTCTGTTTGCTCTAGCTGTAGAATCTAAGAAGACCATAATTCATACATGTAGTCTTTCCTTTTGAGTGTCCTGAGTGCCTCCCCAAGCTCCACTCTACACTGTTATGAAGAAGCAGGCTTATTTAACATGCCATGCCAGATGATCACTAGCAGACTGGTCTTCATGTCATTTTTCAATAGCAACTTAGTATTAATAAAAAATACAAGTTAAATCAGAATTATATTCTTCCACTGATTGTCTCTCTTGTTCTCTGAGAGGGTGGCCTTGTAAAGCTTTCAGTGGAAGAGATAATGCAAATATCTATTTGCATCCTGGGATAGATGGATGCTCCTGTAAAGAAAAGGCAACACATGATCAATGAATGACCTGCCCATATCTTACAGTTTGGATACTGTGTTTTAATAACCCAGTTTAGTGTTTTTCATTCCATATAATTGTTTTACTTGTCTAGACTCTCAAGATTCATAGTATTCTTTAATACTTTTATATAATTTCTAATTAAGAAATAAATTACTTCCAAAGGGTTATTAAATTGATTATATCTATCTAAATATACAAGAAACTTAACTCAGGCATCCTAACACTGCAAGGTCCTTGCAATCAGCTTCAGAAATAATGTGTTCTTGATACTTTACTGGAAATGCACTTCACCATTATCCAACATCACAGTAAACTCTGCTTGTGATCTAATGTTGAGCTTCCAAAGCTAGTGAACAATTCTTCCACCTCCCACTATCCCACTTGCTACGGTGTGTTTTTGTTCATTGTAGTTGGTTCAATCACCCTCTGTATTGTTAAATTGTACCCCCACCCTGTATTGTTAAGTACTCCTCCCTTATGTTGTGAGTTCCACCCTAAATTGTATCTTCCCCTATGCCGCCTATCATTGTAACCCAACCCCTTATTCCAGTGCCTTCATTCCATATTCATTCCTTCATTCCAGAGCCCTCTCCATCATTGCAAACCCTGCCCCTTTACCCAGAAAGTTCCCTGTTTCCCCTCCCATGGTCTTGTCAATCCCTCCTTGTACTGGCCCCTTGTTTCAGAGAGTCCCCTGTCACTCCCCTGTTATTCGATGCTCCATTGGTCTATGTGAGCTGTTCCCTCCCGCTGTGTTTCCCCATTGGTGCCTCAGTTGTAATCCCCTCCCTGTGCTCCTCCGTCCTGGATTCCCCACGGGTCAAAGAATTGCACCCTCCCCTTGAACTGCCCCCAGATAAAATCCCATGCACAGAGGCGCTTGGGGCTTTTCAGTGCCTGATTTTTGAGGATTGAGCTTTTAGCTGGAACCCAAACTGAGAGCCTCCTCCTCAATCCCTTGCCTCCTCCCTGCACTGACAGCTGGGAAGTGCTGTAGAGCAGCAGCTCTGAGGTTCAGCTCCAGACATCCAGGTCGGGAGCTGCTCCTCACTCCCGTGGGGGAGAGCTAGCCAGGACTCCGGCACTGTGTCACCCACCATCACTTAGGACCCTGCTGTTCTGCTTTCCCCCTACCACAACAACCCCATCAACCACTGTCCAAAATCATAGAGTCTGATGGGAATTTTCCTGGTGGGTCACTGGGAATGTCCTTCTTATCTTTTTGTCTGTACTGGGAAAAGTTGCCTTTCATACGGGAAGATTTTGTAGCTTCTGTTTGCTTTAGACCCACAAATACATGGAAATTTCTTTAGATGAGTCAAATCAGTTAGTAAAGTTCAGGTGATAAATGAACAGCTTCACAAATGACTTCAAATCTTAGGTCTTTGTTGCAGAATGTTTTATCTTCCTTGCCAGGCAATTCCTCCTCCATAAGTTTCATTACTTCAGCAGGCCAAAGCATAACTAAAAACTGATGGCATGGTTCACCAGCAAGATGGATATTCTTTTACTGGGCAGCTCTTAGAAATCCAAGCTAATGGCATGTCCATTGACACAGGGAGCACCAGAGACTGGGGATGCTTAGACCCACAGATGTGACAAAAAGAGAACAGAATGTAGAAGAATGACACACTGAGAAGAAAATTGTCCATTTCTCACAATTTTCCCCATGTTTTACATTCTAAATTTCTCATTTGTGGCACATAGAAAAACTGAAAACTACCTACTGTGCCTGTGGAATGACCTGCTTTCCTTATGATACATTACTTCACATCCTGTAGTGCATTGCATCAAAAGGTAACAAAAGACCTACATGGTCTTTTACCAGCATAAGTGCGAAATGTGAGGACATGCAGTGCTGGAACAGACTCTTTGACCTGTGGTGCTCTTACAGCTCAATTTTGTTATCACAGGTGATGAATCAGCAGAAGTATGTGCCAAATTCTGTAACAGAGAAGAAACTTGAGTTAAATTAAATTCATTTCTCATAATACAAATTAGCTGGAAAACAATGACATAGATAATATTTTAAATATTAGTCTGCATTACACCCCAAAACTGACAATAGTTAATTTTAACAGGACAAACATTTTGTACCTTTGGGAATATGCACAGTGCATGCAATGCCCTTTATTTAAGACTGGTTTCTCACAGCTTATATCCTGTTATCCTTTTTAGATGACTAAATCACAAATGTATGCTCAAAACTCCAATTTAGACTTTGCTTGGCTGTCTCTGTGTACATGGTATCTATCATATTTAGCTACTGCTAATGTTTTGCTATCAATATAAGTGAATCATCCTCTGAATCACTTCAGATTTTTCTCTCAGAGATCTTTTAAGAGTCATTGTAATACTGTTATTCTGAATGTCAGCTCTCAGTGAACCAAAAGGTCTGAAGTCAGTGGTAAGACTCACCAATAGCTGGAACAGACTCCAAATATCACATGGTAAATCAGATTTCCAACAGTTCTCTTGTTACTGCTTTCTCCTCCCTCTGTGATTTCATCTCTTTGCTTGTCCTCCCCAGTATGTCAGATTCATAATACTTTGGGATAGCCAATTCCCGTAGTTAATGAATCTGCCACAGATATTGCAATAAGTCTGAAGAGTGAAAGTAGCTTTCCATCCCAGCTGGACCAGACACCTTCAGGTTCTTTGAAAACACATCCCAGAAACATTAAAATATGGAAGCTTACCAGTTGGACAGAAACTGGTCAAGATACATTTTCATCTGAACTTGCACTCATCTTTTAATATGATCTCTGATTCCTAAGTCTCTTCATGCATTAGCATTGATTTCTTACTAGATTTTTCTGAAAGGCTGGACCTCTGTCCATGCTGTTCATAAGAGACACTTAACATGGAAGAACAAGATTAAATACTTGACAGAATTAATTTCTATCAAAGTATGCATTCTTCCTACAGTCATATATGTCAAAAAATTTTATTTCAATTATATTTTTAAATCTGAACAGAAAAATATATAAATAATATGAAGTGATTAATTAGTAATATTAGTATTAGAATTAGTACTCAGTGCAGCAACAGTCTTTGGCTTTTTCAGTTTCCAAGGTGGAACAGTATTACTTTGAGAACACCAGAATTTTTTTAGGATTAAAAAAGATGCTTATTTTCAACTAGTTCTAATTAGAAAAAAAATATTGGCGGAACAAACATGCTAGGGAAGTACCTTTGTTTTATGCAAAACATAGAAAAAATCTTACCCTAAGGCAACAATCTATGACCTAAATGCAGAATTTCTCAGAAATACAAGGCTGCAGCCAAAGAAAGTTAATGTTTCCAGGATGGTTATGCCCATCTGGATCATGTCCAAAGGCTTACCAGGACCAAGGAGTGCTGAGTGGCAACCTGCAGCTATCAGGGTTGCTGTTCCTTGCAGGGCACTTGACAGCCTGCAGGGCAGCTGGAGGGAGTCAGTCTGGCACACAGTTTGACCCACATCAGTCCCTCCTACTGTGATGGATTCTGTGTAATGCTCTTTATCCCATCCCTCAGTTCTAAATTTCGGTTTCTGCAAGCTTTACAGTGCATGATAAGAGGTTTCACTGTGCCTTCCATCACTTTGAATTAATAGTGATAATAATAATGCTTAACCTTTGCAGAGTTCTTTCTGTCTCTGCAATGCTTAACTAACATTAGCTAATCACATTACAACAGCTGGGCTTATCCTTCCTACTCTTTACAGTGCCATGAATAATCTGATAATTATTTCTTTAGTCAATATAAACAGCTTGTCCGCTCTTCTGTCATTTTCCATTTTGCTTAAGCTATAAATATCTGATATTAACTAAAGAAATGGTGACGTTTTTCAGGATCACCCTTAACTAAAGCAGATAATTATGTTAATATGATAGATCTGAGAATGAATATAAGAATTTTACTGTATTTTAAAAATATCTATATTCCTAATTATGAACATCTGCTAAGGATTATATTGTTCAAGAATAAAAAAGGGGGGAACTGGTTTGTCTGGAATCTGTTCATATCAATTATTTAAAAGCACTCTGTACTTATTGCTTCAAACATTAAGTACTGACACTCTATGCCAATAGCACCATACTTTAGCAGTGTATATGTAAGAGTAGGCAGAGACTGTGGTTTAAGCAGCTTATAGCTAGTATTCAAACTCTGGTTTATTGTTGAGAAGCACCAGACTGTGTCTTTCCCACACCCTTCTTATTAAATTTATAACTTCATGCCTCAGATAATCAGCAGAAGGTTCAGAAAAAAAGAATTGCAAACTTACCACATTTTATCCAAGGTTAACTATTTATGTGGAATTATCTCTCAGTAGCAAAGAAATTAATTTCCACATTCAGGAGTGAAATTAATTTATTTGACAGATAACTGGTTTTATATGGTCTCCTTATTCAGTGGAATAGCTCTATTCCATTATCTGATGAGATCTACCATGTTTTAGGCCATGATTGCTTGCCAGCCCTATTGAGAATTTCAGCTGAATATAATGCAAACTGCTTGCATGATGGTGCATCTTCTTTGGGATTCTGACCCTTGATTTCTATTTTAAGATCCAATTGCTTTGAATCTGCATCCATGGGCCTCTGTACTTTATAGTCCTTGCATTATCAGTCCCCAAATTTTCCAAGGTATTGCATGAAATATACTGCAACTTTATTGGCATGTGACAGAATCAGTTATCTCTGCCCCAGTCTCTAAGAGATAAGCAGATCCCATCATTATTCCTTTATTAAAACAGTTCTGCATGCATGGTGATTTATAAGGAAAAGATGAGTCACTGTTCCAAGAGATCTCACCCTACAAATTAGATGTGGCACGTGGAATGACGACAGTAAAATGACTGAGGAAGGAATACATTTTAATATATGAATTTATTTAAAGATTTTGTGAAAGTTTCCCTTTATATCTTTTTTGTCCAACATACACTATTCAAAGACAAAAGATAATGTGTTATGGTCAAAATGGGATTAGACACGTTCCTCTTGCAAACTCTTCCGTAAGTGCAGAAAGGACAGAATTTGTTCAGAAGAAGGTCCTGTAGCACTTTGTCAACAAAATTGTTCTTATCCACTGAAAGAGAGAGATAACTAATATGAATAATGACTCATCTCACTAGGCACTGAACTTTGGCCCTAGTGGGAGAAGAATAACTGTCATAATGCTACAGGTCTGAAACAAATATTTTTACACAATTACAGGTACTCCAAAAGCATAAGTGAACATTTTTCTTGCTTCAGTCTGTGAAAGAGCATCTTCCCTCTGCATCAGGGCACAGGGATCTAACAGAAAACCTGTTCCAGCCCTACAGGTGCTCCTTGCTGATGTTCCCCTCAGCCATCCCAGTACCTCAGCAGCATCTACTGATACAAACTCTACCAGGACAAGGAAAGATCATTTTAACTTCAAAAGGCAAATCTAGCAATTATTTACTGGGAGAAATGGCAGTTTTGAATATCCAGCCTGTACACTGTTAATATCTTGTACACCTGCAATAATGGACAACAGAAAGCACTTCTTTTCTTAGGTATTGCTTGTCATGATAAAGATGTAGTTTAATCCTTCCAGCCAAGTTAACACAAAGCAGAGTATTTCAGTCCTTGTCACCTGAGTTGCCACTGTGCACACCACGGGAATATTTTGTTGAAAACAAGTATGATGGCACCTGAGGCCATTAACCGTGAGGGTCAGGAGGAAGCCACTTCCAGAGAACACCTGGAGGCCGGGAGCATCGGGACCATACGTGACTGCACAGGTACCTAGCGGAGGCAGAGTTTTTTACTTATGAGCAAAGGAAGAAAGGGTGACATTAAAAGGAGTCACCAGCACTCTTGGACAGTTTCTGCCTTGTTTTGTTATAATAGATATCTACCTGCAAGTCCTGCACCTCTCGGCAGAACCGCGTATTTGCTCCTAGCAGGCTCCGAGGGATGCGGAGCGGGGTGGCACCCAGCGGCTCCGGCAAGCGCGTCACGGGACTGCCGGCTCCATTTCCTCAGCCGTGTCTGGAAAGAATTCAGACTGGCTCAAGGCACGGCTGAACTGCAACTAGGAGGAGCGTGTTCGTCTGTCTGGAAGGGTTTCTGCATGCGAGACAGCCCCACGTGAAGCGCGGGGTTTCCTTGGGACCACCCTGGTTTTGTGTGGTGTCCGCAGAAAGCCGCGTGTGACAGTGGCAAACAAAGGGAGGACTGTGGCAGTGTCGGGAAAGCTGCGGCTCCCGGCCTGGAGCAGCTACCGCTGATTGGCCCAGGGCTTATTCTGTGTTCTTACATTGCCACCGTCTGACAGCCCGGTGGATTAAATCCCTGCCCTTCATCCGACAGCTGACGTTTGAGCCTGAACACAGCACAGTGGCAATGCATTGTTACTGCCACTTTTTGACTTGAGTCTTTTAGGGCCTTTAGTAAGTCTTTCTGGATATTTGTCATCTATTGCTGTAGGAGAAAGATTTGTTTAAAAGCTGATCTGAGGATGTGTAGCAGAGAGATAATTTGGCTCAGTGCAAAAACCTGGTTCAGACTCTGTTAGTGCCCCAGAGGAATCACAGATGAGAAATGGTTTTATCCTGTACCTGATAAATGAAACTAAGGCATTGGCTATATAGATATCGTGCTTTGACTCCAGCCAGCAGTGAAGTATCAAGCAGCCATTTGGTCACTCTCCTTGTGCAGGATGTGAGAGAGAATATGAAGAGTAAAATATGAGAGAACTTGTAGGTTGAGATAAAGACAGTTTAGTAGATAAACAAGGACTTCATTCACCACTTCCCATGGGCAGGAAGGTGTTCAGCCATACCCAGGAGGGCAGGGCTCTATCACAGTTACTTGGGAAGACAAACATCATCTTTCTGAAGATCTTCCCCCTTCTACTTCCCTCAGCTTTATATACTGAACATAATGCCATGTGCTCTGGAATATCCCTTGAGTCAGCTGTGGTCTACTGTCCTGGCTGTGTCCCCTCTGAAATTCTTGCACATCCCAAGACTATTCACTGGTGTGGCAATATAAGATGCAGAAAAGGCCTTGGCTCTGTGTAAGCTCTGTTCAGCAACAGCAAGAATATCCATCCCTGTGTTATCACTCCTGTTTTCAGTACAAATCTAAAATACATCCCCATACTAGCTACTATGAAGAAAATTAACTCTACCCCAGGCAAAACAAGCACAACAGAATATTTATTGAGGGGTCACAGATGTGGGAATAACAAAATATTAAGTCGAAACTGCCCAAGTGCATTGTACACAGATACTTTGAACACTAATCCACCTACAAGAACAGCAGCCCCTGCTGCTGTTGAAACTGTTTACCATGTATTGAGGGGTACATTTTGTCATCCTGATTTACCTTCTCACCAAGAGCTTGTCGGTGAAAACATAACATTTGTATCTGTGTGAATGTCAAATTATATAACACCTAAGGGGCACAAAATGCAGGGCACAAAGTAAACACTTACACCTGCTCATATGAAATGTGAAAGGTAATTTTACATAATGATTACTTTCAGCCAGAATTGCTTACATCTGAGAGAGCAGTGCATGAAGGATAACTGAAAAGCAAAAAGCTATGCATACGTTTGTGGAATAGGGAGGATTATGTATGCTGTGTGTGGCATCTTACTTGATGCCTTCTTAAATCATTGTATTAGTAGAAGAGAGGCATGGATAAACTGAAAAGAGCACAGCAGAGGTTTACACCAAGACAGTTAGAGGCACAGAAAATGGTGTACAATGAGAAGCTGAAGGAACTGGTTGGAGAATTCCCCACACAATCTGGTCTAGTTTTGATGTTAGCCCTTCTGCCTTTCAAAGTTAGACCAGACAACTTCCAGAGGTCCTTGCCAACTTACATTTTTCTGCAGCTAGGGTGTATTTTCATAGGCATGTGGATCATGTTCCACCTTGTGCATCTTGGGTTTACTTCATAGCTTAAGTCTCTCCCTATCTCAGACAGGAGTGGTGCTGTGAGGCAGGTCCCTGTTTCAACAGGAAAAAATAGGACCTTAAAACCTACCAAAAAGGATTCACTGAAAATATGGAGTATTGCTCATAAAACAGAGGGCTTTTTGCTACTTTTTCTGTCAGGTTGTTTCACCAAAATGCAGTTTTACATGTATGTTCTTCTGTCTAGAAAAGAGAAATTATATATCTTTTTTAGTGGCCACAGGAAAAGGCTACAGAAGAAAACTTTTTAAAGTGAAATTTTGAACAATCTGTTTGTTATCATGATACAAAGCTAAGGCACACAAAATCTGTTACAGATTACAGCTTTTACTTGGATGTCAACTTAATCTTGAGTAAATAAGAGGGTGAATCTTGGCGTAGTACCCAGAGTGAGTACAACTCATAAATAAATATTCTCCCAAATAACTTTAGAGGTTTGGGGGTTTGGGAGTTGTGGGACTTTTTAAAAATTTGTTTGGTTTGTTTGGTTTTTTTTCTTGAATAATTCCTCTTCTGTGGCTTTGTTACATCTTTGGAAAGAACACCTGAAGTGTCAAAAAAGCATTCTTGGACAGAGTTTATATGAAACTTGAATATAAATGGAAACCCTTTAAAATGCAGAATATGATTGTAAGACTCGAATTCTAGGAAGTGGCACAGTCCAGTAGTAAAGGATAAATAAATGCAAATTCTAAAAATAGCTTGATTTTCTTTGTTTATAAGAACAGGTGTTTCTGTTTATTCAAGGGAATAATGACTAGATTTTTTATACAATGTTTATTGCCACAGTTTTTAACTACAGCTGAGAAAATCCTCACAGTTCCATATATTATACTTATTTCTAAAAATTTTTGGATACTGCAAAGCTTTTTAAGCATAGTGTCAGAAAAAACAGATGCTGATACACGGAAATTAGAATAAATTCTATATTTAATAAGAAAAATTTCAGTTGAAATGGGAAATAAGTTTTACATCTTGAAATGCCTATTAAGGGAATAAAATAAGATAAGAAATATCAATGAATGAAAAAAATTCAAATAAATAATAAAATATTTGGGATGATCATATACAACATTTTAACGAAATATTTAAAGAAAAATCAAAATGCATTTATTTGAAAATAATGCATAATTAGAAAACACCAGTAAGGCGGTTCTTAGTGACTGTCTTAAGCATTAGATTATGAAGTATTTATTCACATACCATATCCAAAATGCTTAGCTTCAGTATCAGCCTTCTTTGTATGTAAAACTCAGCAACTGATTTTCTGACATCTGTAGCTGAAAGATTACATGCCTCTCCATTTCTCAGTTTGAAATAAATATGGATGTATGAGGAAAAGCATATTAGCCAGCAGAAAAGACTGTGTAAAGGATATCTCTGTTGTGGTAACCATGGCTGAAGGAAAACCTAGTGAGACTAGAGAGCATTACACTGAGTCATGAGTTAAGATCCTTCTCTCTCTTGCATTGTCTGCAGCTGACAGGACACAAGAGAGGAGACAAGAAGTGATTTAGCTTGTTCTCTAAAAGCAGTCAACATGAAGAAGCAAAGCTTCAGAAAACATGAGGAGGTGGGAGGAAATTGTTTGACTTTGGTTTTGTTTCTGATTATCCAAACTTATTTTAATTTGGACCAAATTAAATTCCTTTTCCCCAGGTTCATTTCATTTTGTCCTTGATGATAGCTGCCAGTTGGTCTTCCTGTCCTTACCTTGGCCTACATACTTTTCATCCTATTCTCTCCTCTTGTCCTGTTGCAGGTGGAAATGGAAGAGTGGATGAGTGGGTGTCTGAACACCACTCAAGGTCAACCCCTTGCAATCATAGAGGACAGCAATGAAGTACAAGAATAGGAAGTAATAAAAGACATTGATGTAATCAGGACAAGGGTGCTAGTGACACATTCATTCAAATAATCACTTCTGATACTAGTCTTCAGTAATAAAGGAAGACTTCACAATAAAGGAATTACTTCTAAGAATAATATATATAATAAATACATCATTTAAGTATGATAAAATACAGCATTCTGTAGACACAAAGAGAAAAGAAAAAGGTCTCCAGATCAATAGCAAAATGATACCCATAACCAGAATAGAAAAAGATGCACATCCAGTGTGATTTTTGGAATTATTGTTTTCTGTCATCCAGTGATTTTTACTGCATAGTAATGGATTGACTAGAGAAGCGAGAACTATATTTGCCTTGTTCCACCATGGAAAAATTATTTTCTTTTGCTTTGTGAAACTAAGTTGCCTAATTTTTTGTCTTTCCTAAGAAAAACTCTGGTCCAGAAAGCATTCATCATAGCAAAAACCAGTCCAAATTTCTCTTGCTTTGGAAAGCTATGAGCAGGAGAAGGCAGAAGGTAATAGAGGAAACTGTTTTGCAACTGTAACTACAGTGGCCTAAATGAATGCCTGCTCTTATGTGCAAAGATGTCCCAGGTGAATACTTCTGCTTTAGAAAGTATCATTGTGCTCAAATCCCAGGCAGCTGAACAAAATGTCCTCGGTGTTTTCACGGCAGACAGCACATAGTCTCTGTGTTGTTCCGAAATGGGAGCGAGTAGGTGTACACCAGGGTGCTCACATGGTTTCCTGTTTGGGTAGGTATTTGTCTGATGTTCATTTTAACATTCTGCTTTGGGTAATTTTTCTTCTAAATTCTCCAAAGCACATAATTAAGGAAGAGGGTTAACTGGTTAATTTAATTAAGTTAAAAACTCTTTCTAAAGTGTGTGCCAGCTACCAAGAAAATATTTGGAAAAGCTTCAGTTTTATCCTTACTTTCCGGAGTGGGCATTCTTCCAGCCACTGAATCATGAGGCAGAAAAACCTTCTTAGAAAACCTTATCGAGTCAGCACACATTCTTCTGTTCCCACATCAAGGTCTCCCAGATGCCCTGAAGCACCAGTTTCAACAGTTTCCAACATAGCCCCCAAAACTGGCAATCTTTTGATGATGTTAGGAGGAGGAGCACTGTTATAGAATGTATACTAGTCTAGCCAGGACTAGACTAGGATCCCACCACATTATGCCCTACACAAGCAGAAGACCTTGCTCTACAAGAGCTACAATCCAAGAATGATAAGGGCAAAATGATTTCCCTCAAAGGGCTAACTGAAACAAAGTTTAAAATACTGGAAGGACAACTATGTATACCTTTTTTCTATGTTGTATATCACCTTAGGAATGCACATGGAACTCTTACCCCTCTAATGGGTGGAACGGGTTCACGCCCTCCAGCTGTGACATGGGCACGTGTCCTGTACGTGTGCTGATCTCCATCCACTGAGTGCACTCTTGGTAAGCTCATAGATGACACAAACTGGGCATTGATCTGCTGGAGGGTTGGAGGCTCTGCAGAGGGATTTTAACAGGGTGGATTGGTGAGCCAAGGCCAATGGTATGAGGCTCAACAAGAACAAGTGCCAGGATCAGCACTTCAATCACAATGCAGAGCTACAGACCTGGGGAACAGTGGCTGGAAAGCTTCCCACTGGAAAATGACCTGGAGGTGCTGGTTTATAGTAGTTGAACATGAGCTAGTATGTGCCTAGATGGCCAAGAAGGCCAATGGAACCCTGGCTTTTTTCAAAAACAGTGTTGCCAGCAGAACCAAGGAAATTATTGGCTCCCAGTACTCAGCACTGGTTAGGCTGTGCTTTGAGTGCTGTGTTCAGTTCCAGGCACTTCAATTCAGGAAGGAAATTGAGGTGCTGGAGCAAGTCCAGAGAAAGGGAACAAGGCTGGTGAAAGGTCAGGAATACAAGTCTGATGAGAAGTGGCTGAGGAAGCTGAGATTGATTAGTCTGGAGAAAAGGAGGCTCAGGTGAAACTTTATCACTCTCTACAAGTACCTGAAAGGAGATTGTAGCCAGGTTGTGGTTGGTCTCTTCTCCCAAGAAACAGGTGATAGGGTGAGGGGAAATGGCCTAAAGCTGGCCATTTAGAGGGGTTTAATGTTGGATATGAGGAAGAATTTCTTCACTGAAAGTGTTGCCAAGCATTGGAACAGGCTGCCCAGGGAGGTGGTGGAGTCACCATCCCTGGGCATGTTCAAGAAACAACCAGATGTGGCACTTGCTCTTTTCTAGTTGGCTGGGGAGTGATTGGTCAAAGCTTGGACTCCATGCTCTTGGAGAACTTTTCTAATCTAGATGATTCCGTGATTCCATGATGCTATCTCTGTTTTTTCTCACAATTACCAATTAATGTCCACAATCCCAACAGGGCCCATGTCCAGTCTGGGGCAAGTTTTGAATGGCACATCTGAGAACATGCAGTAGCATTGTCAGTAGACTTCAGGAGCAGGAATGGCAGCACTGACCTTACGTAACCTGAGCAGACCTTCACTTCTTGTGTTGTCTGCTGGAATGAGTCAGTGTGGCATTGGCAAGAGCAATCCTCAGAGTTAACCAATGGCACACAGGGAAGCAGAGGGAGGATTCAGAAGTAAACAAATATTTAGGCAATGGAGCCTTTTAAAGTTCAAGATGCTTTGCTTATACTGTGTCTCAATGGGAGGGGACTCAGCTGAGACTTGAAGGGGATTAGACAGATAAAAGTTGAGAAAGGAACAGGAAAAATATGTCAAATCCAAGCAAATAGGACAAAGCAACAAACTGTCAGGCAGAAACAGAAGACCAGCAATTATCAGCATCAGAAATAACAAATAGGTATTCAAAAAACAGAAACAAGAAAATATTCACACAGGTAGACTGAGTTCAACTTCCATTATTTTTCTCTAATTCTGATGTCCCTATTAATCAGATTACAGCTAAGCTTCTCTGAGAAGCCCTGTGAGGAGTGTCAGGTCTCAGCTCATTCCAGATGGTTCTATAACAAGGTTTTTTCCAGGGTGGGAAGTGTGCAAACTCATTTCCCGTGAAAATATGGCAATTCCACTCTATGTGAAAATATCAGGAATCTATCTGCATGCAGAAGTCTCTTTCCTCAGATACTTTTCCATGAGAGAGTGTAAACCAGCTCCACATCTTTTAACAGTATACCCATCAGGTTTTTCCTATTGATACACATACTTTGAGGATCAGAGATAGAAAGTGAGAGAAAAGATACTTATTTCATTCACAATATCAAAATGTAATTCCTCTGACCTGTTCAAGTTTCATAAAGGGATTTGTGTGAACTATATCTAACATCTGTTTTGGGCTTCGAATGGACATTTTTATCCTTGGAAACCTCCAGTTTAAAGACTTGTGTTTCGACACCAGCTGGAACAATTCAAATCTCAAACACACAGTTCAGTTTGGAAATTAAATGACATACCAGTCACAGTGTGGATGGAGAAATATGAACATGCACCCATTCATGTTAGGATTGCCTACAATACAAAAATTGCACAGCAAAGTTGACATTAATTTTCCTATTTGTTGGTTTATATTGCAAAAGTTCTAAAAAAGGAGGGTTTTTTTCCAAAACATTGTCTGGAGACCAACTTTTTTTGGTTTTTGGCTACATCCAGGTACTCCTTAATGCAATCTTTATTAGTGAAAGGAAATACACCTCTCCCAGTGTGAGGGGAGCTGAAAAATTAAGAGAAGAAGCAGCTGCCTTCCCTAAAAGGTTGTAGAATCATTATTTTGCAGAACAAGTTCCAATGCTGTTCAGATGAGATGTCAGAGCCAACACAGCAGAGTTTACTGGCATGAGCAAGGGGAGGGTGCACATGGTGCTTGCACAGTCCACAAAGTGGCTGCATAGCAATTCCTTTGGTTATTGGGGTGATGATGTTAACTAGAATCAAAAGGCATTTTTAATTGGCAAAACAGTTTTCAGTCCAAAACAGCTTGTGCTACTTCAACCTTCCAGGTAACCTCTTCTTTTTTTTTCTTTTAATATTTTTTGTCATCCTAAAACTTGTCTGGAAAGCCAAGGAGAAAAACATCATTTGACACAAGAGAGATTCATATCTGCAATGCCAAATTTTTATTCTCCTGAATAAAAATAAAAGAAAGAGATTGAGTCATTCTCAATGGAATAAATGGTGCAAACTTTGCGCCATGGTGGTGCGTTTGATTTTTAAGGGTTTCTACAAGCTTTCCAACAGGGCTCTTGTGAACATCATTAGAAACTTGAATAACTGTCTTACAGCCACAATTCAGCAATTGACATTTCCATACTTTTAATATTAACCAACAGTTTATTGGAGACAAAAGGAAAACATGATAGCATAGTGGCTCCAGTAAGAACTAGATAACAGCACCCAAGGTTACCATTTTCTACCCCAATTTCCCAGCCCTCTCCCCACAGCCATGGTAGCTAACTGCTATCTTCCCCTGATTCAGTGTCTAGGTTGACAGGACTCATTGAGGATCATTTTATAGGGCTCCATGGGTGATTTCAGCTGCTGTGACACAAATTCAGGGATGGACCTGGTACAGTGGCTGCATCACAGCTGTTCTGCTCTGGCCTGCTGGTGCTCTTGTTCAGACCCAGAACTGCTGGACACATCTCCCACACACCCTCCAAGGTTTCAGGTGTTTTTCAGAAGAGAATTAAAAATCCTTAGTAAGCCCTCTGCCTATGGCAGAAACACTTTCCTAGTCAAATGTAATTTTTTTCCTCATAAACCATCTCCAGCACACCCAGGGCATCCCATACCCTGGGCATGTTTGCCTGTACACTTTTAATCATGAATGCCAACCTTAAATTCACTTCAACAGTAACATTTCATGGCTTTTTTTTAAACAGAAAATTTATAAACTGTTACATAACTGACAGGCAACAGGGGCCTGGCCCATCCAGTAATTCCCTATTTTTCAAAAGCAGATGCAGGCAGAGCATTCATCAGCTTGGCAGGAATCTCTGTACCTCTCCAGGAATTCTGGGCTGCTTTTCTTCTATTTCAGTGTTGGATATGAAGAGCAAGTTCTCTTGGATATGAAGAGCTCATCCTGTGGCTTAAGACCACCAGGTTTACAGCAATTTATGGCAGCTTTAGTGCCTCCAAGATAAATTATAGGAAGTAACATAAACAAGCGATTCCATGCATTCCTGTGTGCTCTGTGACAGGAGTGATGGCTGTCCAGAGGCAGAAAAAATACATGGATGACAGTCTTGCTCTTGCACTAGAAGCAAACCAGACTTTGCCACCTGTAAATTAGGTGCTAACATGAGAAAAAATCCAACAGTTCCAGAAACAATTCGTACATGGTGAAGGCAAAAAATAAGTAGTAATGTAGTAAACAGCCCCACCTCCCACCCCACCCCCAGTCTGCAGCAGAGTGAGCAGAGGGATTGCAAGGGAGAAACAGAAAATCCAGGTCTCCCTGGGCCACTGACTTAGCGGTTGTCTGTGTGATTGTGGTTTCCAATACAGAATCAAAATAGTTTCTAGTAGCAACTAGTTGTAAACATTTGAGAACCTTATGGTAATGAACACACTCTCCAACTAACACACGACAGAGTCATCAAGTACTACAATTTCAGTTCTGTAAATATAACATCAGTGAATATCAGTGAACTGCTTCAATCCAAACACCTCACTCTGGCTTAATACCATTCTTTAGAAAACAAACACATGCAGATGGGATTTGTTGTCAGAATAGGATCAGGCCGGTAAATGAGTGAGGTCATTCCCAGTAATGCTGCTGTTGTAGGAGCAGGTCCTTGGTAGTTGCTGGGAACAGCATGTTGTTTATTACCAGATAAACACATAATATTAGCCTTCCTCTGTTTCAAGAAAAGAGGACACACAGCATTTAATGAAAGAATTATGTAGATTACATTTCAAACCTGTAAGGGAAATGTCTCTCCTTTTACAAAGAATTTACATAATAAGCACAATTATTTTGCCAAACAGAATGATAAATACAAATCTGTTGTGACACAGAACTTCTACTTCATTCACCTCTTCATAATCTTCTCAGAAAATTGAGCCTTGTTACATGTGGCAGCAGTGGAGCACAGCAGGGAGAAGTGACCTCCCAAGGAAACAGATCTGTCAGGATCAGTGGCAAAAGCAGACTCCCACTTGTCCAGAGTCCTGAAGCACACTCCCTCTACTTGTCATGTTACAGTGTGAAAATTCTCTGATAACAGTTAAAGATAGTAGGAAGAAGCAAGAATACCCATGCCCATGGGGTTTTTTCTTAGGTAATGGTGTACAACGAGAAATTTTACTTTTTTCAAGACAATTATGAAACTAAAAAAACATCCTGTAGAAAGGACGAGAACTAGGTTTTCAACTAGATCAGGAAGATTCATGTTCTGTGAGCCCAGGAGAGCATACAAACTTCAGATGTACCTCTCCATCCAGTTCACTTTACCAGTTTTTCCTTATTTCTTAAATATATTTCATAATAAGAAGATTCAAACAGAAGGATTAAGCTGAAACCAAAAGAAGTTTGTGTCCTTGATAAAAATATGCTGTATGAATATGGGGAACAAAAGTCCCGGTCCCAAGAACATATGGCTGATCATAATTCTGTGCTCAGACCTGTATCCTTTATGATCAGTTACCCAGACAGATACTTTATGGTATATCTACCTGCTTTGAAAATTAGCCCAATTATTCTTGGATTCACCTGACCTGATTTAATGGATGAGTCAATGAAAGCCAGGTGATATAAGAGAGCAAATGTTTTCATTGTGTGCCTCTCTTCCCACCTGCTGTTGAGGGTGCCAAGGTAACTCTGTTGCTAATTTTATGTCCCATACTGTACCCAGGTGTATGTGAGATGTAACTGTGCCCAAATGTCCAAATTACACAGACTAGATTCTGACTCCAGCAGATTGTCACACAGGAAACTTCAGCAGAGAGAAGATTGCATCAAGATTTTAAGGAAGGGTGTAAAATGTATTTAGATTCACTCAGGAGAGGAGCTTTAGCTGAGTTTTCCAATGAACAGGATCCTTCTAGTTACTCAATTTCTTTCTCACAATTTATCTGGAGACTCAGCTTTGATAAGAGGATGAATTGGCTAGTAGCATCGTGCACATCAAAGGGTCTAAGCTGAGGTTGCTTGTTTGTGTGTCTGTCCAGGCTTTCTGGTGCAAAGGACTGTGCAAAAGCTAGTTTTCCAGGAGGGACAGTGATGAACTCTGCCCAAGCCTCTTGGAAACTCATATAACGTGCTTCAAATGGGTGCAGCACATTCTTCCATCTCATTCCATATCTGGCTGGATCTGCTACAGGCTGTGCGCTCTTCCTCACATCCAAATATGTCCAAGAGTGGCCTCTGAATGGATGCAGCTATCAGTGCTCTTTGAAGAATGATGGAAAATGAAGGTTTCTGAACAATCCTGTTTCTTCCAAAATTGTACAAGGGCACACTGTAAAGCTGGCTGTGCTTAATATTATGAATGCCAGTGGAGCTTAAAGATTTTTCTGCTATCTTCATGGGGAGCAAGTGTTGAACTCAGACTGAGAGGGGGAGGCAGAGCCAGAGAGATGCAGACACAAGACCTCATTTAAGGAATGACTGACAAAGAAATTAAAGGGAAACTGGGAACTTCTGTCAAAAGATTCTTCTGTGAAATAGGGCCTTACCTGCTTGTAACTAATAATGCCAGCAGATTTACAGATAATATATAAATTCTCTCCAGGATAGGTGCAGGGCCAGTTCCAGGCTAAATATCTTGAGAAAATAGTATTCTGACACTGACAGCCATGAGCTCTGGCTGGGGAGGAAAAGACATGGCAGAACAGCCAGCCAGCTGTCAGGACATCAATGAATGTGGGCCTTACTGCCTCTGAAGAGGATAGACACCCTTATTTCCCTTCACCAGCCCACAGCTAACAAAAACCTGCACCCAGTCAATGGGGATTTTGAGGTTTGGCTGCCAGCATCACATGTAGGCAGCACTCAGGTTGTTTTGCTGCCCTCTGGAAATGCATCACTTTCCGAAATTCTGTCCTCTGACCAAGCCTTGTCTCAGCCTTGGTGCTGTGTAATCTGTCTCTGTACATATCTCTTTTTAGTAACATTTAACTTTAGCTGTTTGATTTTTTTAAAGTGAAAGCATATCTTGTTACAGACCGCAGAAGCGAGAAGGGACCTAGATGAAAATCCAGTCTAGATCTGCAGAAAGAAGTCATTCTGCACTGCTGTACAAGGTATGGTGAACATGGGGCATGCAAAAGCAAAGTGATCTTAGACAGGTTTGGGTTGAAGGGACCTTACAGATCATCAAGTTCTACTCCCCCTGCCATGGACAGGGGTGCCTTACAGTAGACCAGGTGAGAATATCAAAGAATCATATTACTATATATTTTGAAGAACACTTTGAAGTGGTTGGCTGTCAAGGTGATCACTTTGAACATTAAAAAAATAAATTCATTCTCTAGTGTCAAGATTATTCAAACACTGGCTGAAAAAATTGCTACTACTTCAAATTAATTTAGTTCAAAATAAACAATTCATGGCTTTTGGAGTCACCACAATAAAAAACATCAGTTAATAACCCTTGCAAAATGAGATTCTGTCCTGCAGAAAGACTGAAAAAGAGAATTCCTTTTACGTGGGGAACTAAACACAACTAGGCAAAAGGCAATTTGGGCAGTTATTGAGGAGGAATGGGAGAGAGAGTAGTACATGCCCAAAGCTGCTGAGAGCAGGAGTTCCCTTCCATTTTATTCTGCTGCACATTATCCCATGCAGTAGAATTCATCTGCTACACAGATGACACATCCTGCATAGATTCCTGTATTCCAGTGGCCAAAGACAGCACCCAGCCAGCAAAGTTCAGAGATGGCTTTCTCCATCAGTCCCAGCCACAGCTAGAATATATAGCTCTTAGATTTTTTTTTCTGATTTAATAGAAAGAGGATGCAATGAAAGAAGATAAAACTGGATGTTAGATTTACTTTAAATATGACATGCATGAGGTTAATGACACCATAACTCATTAAATACAAATTCTGCAGTGATCTGTAAAGGTTATTACCTCAAGATATGCCCTGTATATTACATGGAACTCCTTAGTCAACCACTTTTGGAATTCAACCATTTACACATAGAGTGCTGGGAAAATTCAGACCTAGAGGATAGGTGTGTGGGAAAGTTTGCTGGTAAGTGTCAAAAGTGTTAGCAATATAGTAGTAATGTATCTTATTGCTTTGAATTTTTCTATAATTTCATTTTCTGTCGTATTTTGCAGTGACAAATTTATTTTATTTGTAAGATTTCAATGCCCTCCTATGTGCATATTTTCCTGTGTTTGTGTATGTTTTATTGTTAATATGAGGTCAGTTTGTAGGAAAACAGGATTGGTCACACAGTTCTGAGCCCCATGATAGGTTCAAACCCCACATAAAATTACAGCCTTGCAAGATGAGCTACATTTAAACAGCACCATTGTCTCATCACTTACTATTTTAACTTACTAAAAAAGAGTCACATGCTTGCTCTCTAGATGATCCTTTGGGTAAAGATTCTGCACTGTGGACAACAAAAATTATATATATATATGTATGTATGTGTGTATATATACATATATGCATTTGTATTACTATTTTCATATGTACTACACATTCAGAAGAAACTTAGGCCATAGTGGTTTTATAGCAGGTCTGTTACTGGATTATCTTGTGATTCAGTGAACTTGAAATAATGTAATCAACACAGTATCGTCAGAAGTCCTGACAAGAGCATCAGTTTTAAATTATGGAAACATTTGCAGGACAAACCATTTACAGTGGACACAGTGAAACATTTAGAAATACTGAGTTATGTGACAGGATGGGGAGAAAGGAATATGATCACCTTTTTTTTTTCAGGTATTTTTCCAGACTGATCTTTTTGCAATACAGTCAAGGGTTAATATGGCTATATCTCAAATCTTGTTTCAAAACTGGGAAATTTTGTTGAGTTTTTTGCCTAAGGACACACTTAGAAGTGTCCTCCTAAGTGTTTAGCTAACAGCTTGGAGTAAGATCCAGTTTTGTCACAAATGTAAGTTTGCAATACCAAAACATTGAAAAAGAAAATACTAATGATATTTGATGACTATAGGTAACACACCAACCTTTCCAATATGGAGCTTCTTAGCATTTACTTTAATGGCCCATTTTTTTTGTCAGAAATATACCATGAGCTTTAATGTTACATTTAAATTTCTCTCAATTTCCCTGAAAAATAAATGCAATTCTATGAAAAGCTGAGAAAGTTATAATTCTGATAAAAATATTTCCTTCCCTTACCTTTCTTTTAACTTTTGTATATTTGACAGCCAAGTTGTGAAAGATCAATGAGAGAGCTTTGGGCTCAATTATGCCATCAGATAAGCAGTATATTTCTAAGAATCTCTAGCTAATTTATACACAAGAGATGCTTAAATTGGTTCTCTTGTGTAACTTAACATGCACTGAAAGTTCTGCCATTGGGAAGAATGTCAATCAAGTTAAGAAGATCCATGCAGAAAGGAAGAACAGATGGTAGGTGATGAGTGCTGATTTTGGAAAACAGAGAAAATAATATAAAAGTGACTTTTTCCCTACTAAGCAAACTACTTTTTTCTGTTCGTCACTGTTTGATGTATAAGCAGTTTTTCCTGTTAGATATATCCTTTAAAACCGATGGGTTAAACACAGTTTCTTCATCAACCACTCAGCATGACTATGACAATTGTACATGTGAGTAAGCATGTGATACAGAAATCTGCAAGAAAAGACGTAGCTTTCTCGTGTCATTCTCAGGGCATTTCTGCCAGTAATCCTCAAAGCTGGGAGTGTCAAGTATTATTTAAGCAAAATACAGAATAAATTAATTTGAAGTAAGAAGTGCATTCTGTAAACAGTTTCTACTAGTCTAAAAACCTCACATGAGTTTCAATTTTAGTGCTACAGATTTGTGAATTATCTTCAGACACTGCATGTTAACTCATGAAAAAATCTCAAAATTTGGTATAGATCATGATGTATGTGTGTGGATATTATATGCTAATACTCTGCTGTGAATGAGAGGTATCAGAAATAAAAGCTTTTTATTGTTTAAGAAGTCGCTTTCATTCCCATCCTCATTCTTCTCCAAATAATAAAGAGAGTCCTATGGTCAATAAGGAAGCTGGAAGCTACATAGTCTAATCTCCATTCTTAATTGCTATGCAGATTTTTCCTTGATTATTTGTAAATGTTGTTTGCTATGGCCCGAATTTCCTTTAAGCCAGTATCTGCCATACTGGCTTTCACTCTAAGTCACTCCTTGAAAGTGGAACACCTTGTGAGGAAGGTGTTGCAGAAGTGTAAAGACAGCCCAGGAATCCCAGACTGAAGCTTTGAGTGTCATCTCCTATGAGGTAGAGTCATATGAATGTTTCAACAAATACTTACCCATAACATGTAGGAAAAGAAAAAGCTGTTATGAATAGCCATAATGTCATGGATATTTCAAACTTCACACACCAGTGGAAAAAAAAAAATCCCTACTATTTCTGAAAACGAGATGACAAAAGCATCATCTCATCTTTTTTGTCTTTGAAAAATAATGGGCTGTGAACAAACATTTAAGGAGGTTTGGAACCTTGTATTTGTACTTCCACCAAGTATTTAGCAAACTGTTCGAGAACCACTACAAACTGACTTAAACAAATTCAGGCAAGTTTTGACAGAGTCGGAAATCAATAATGTTCTTCCAATATTTGAAAAGAATAAGGGATATTTATTAGCTATAGATTGATTCTATGTGGAATTTTTAAGTGGTTAATGGGAGATTCAGCAAAGAATTCAAGGTTAAAAATAGAAGCAAGAACAGTTAGTATACTTATTTCTGCGTCTGCCTGACCCAAAAATCTTGTATTATTTTCTGGAAACATTTTAAATCTAGCAAGAAAATGTAACCGAGTTCTTATTTTTACCCTGGATTTTTCTGAGTTAATTGCCATAGTACCTGGATATTTGACTTTAAAAACCCTTTGTTGAACATGGCACTGGCAAGGACTATGTTTGAGAGACTAAAAGCATTGGCTGAGAAATTTTAGAACACAGTCAGTGTGAAGTCATCGATGAGTAGTACATTTTCTAGCAAAATCCTCCAGATACTTCATTTTGGTCCTGTGATCTTTTACCAGTGATGTAAACAGGGATTACTTGCCTTTTCTGGCCTATCTAGATGACACAATATTTGAAAGGGTAATATATAACTGGGGTGACAAATCACTGTAAAAGCAAAATCTCAATCATATGCCTAAAAGTCACAAACAAGCAAAATGTGTTTTAATTTGACCCGTCACCAATTGATTATGGGAAGTGGTGGTCTAACCATGTCTTGAAGTGGTCGCTTTAAACATTTGTATGGATTTCATTTCCTCAGAAAATCCTTAAAGAGTATGAATTTAAGCATTTATACAGCACGGTCATGACAATATGGCTTGGAAATATCTAATTATGGGGAACTGTGAGTCCAGGTTTTTGGGGAGAAAGCAAAAGCTGCTCTGCCTTTCAGGTTCTCGTCCTGAAGCTCTGTAGTATGAAAATGCCTGTAAGACATCTATCCTAAAACATCCTGGAGAAATTGTATTTCCTAAGACATTTAGAGGTACTGTGATTTTGCCTCTTGATGGATGACCAGCAACTGGCCTTGCAGGCCACAGATGAAAAGCTGAGGAAGGCAGAGCCATAAAAGGACATGATTCAAGTAGAATAAATTCACTCTCAGGTGTCTGGTTTTGCAGCCTCATGGAACTCTGCAGAACAAAGGAATCACCACATTTCAGGTTAGGAGCTGATTTCCACAGTTTGGGTTTGCGAGGCTGTGACCAGAAGGGTTCGTGGGAGCAGCAGGAACACTGTGAGCCATGTGAGAGGCCAGCAGACACCTCTGACACCGTGTGGGCGTGCTGGTAGCTTCTCCCTCAGTGCCATGGCTGCACACCTTGGGCTTCAGGGACAGGACTGCCCTTCTCATGGAATCACACCCCAGCCGAGTGCACAGAGGGCATCAGACAAATAACATCCATGGCTCTGGCTGCTCTCCAGTTCTGTACAACCATTCCACAGCCTGCCATAGCCATTCTGGATTTCAGTTCTTCTTTTGGTCTTTCTGCTTTCCTCCCTAAAGGTGATAGTTGGTGGATTGTGTAAAGCACATCCAGACAAAAATTAGACAAACATAGCATTGGATCCAACCTGTTCTTAGAAACCCTGTTACTTGGTTGAAAAAAAAGAAAGAAAGAAAGAAAGTAAAAGCAACCAGAAAAATATTTTCCTCCTGAAGTCTCCTTCAGCTAATTTGCTTGCCTGTAGTAATAGCAGATAAAAATTCAGGCTGAAGTGTTGCTTTGAAGTTGGCAGCATTGCTCAAGTTTAATTTTTTTTTCCATAGCAGTATCAGAGACTTTGATTTGGAATGTACAAAACAAAGGTATAATCTTTCAGATTCAGATTAAAGAAAAACAAAAACACAATTCTTGTCATGTGAAGCCCTAATATTGTCCAGGCTTTTGCTTTTGTATCATCCGGAGTTGGTCACCCGGGATACAAATTATAAAGCTCTAAATCCTACAGCCAATCACTGTGCCTTTTAAGGGGGTGTTGGTTTCACGTGCTGAAGTGTGTGCACCAGTTTATAGCAGCTAAGAAAAGCTCCTTTCTGCTTGCCATAAACGGAGCTGACTCAAGTCACTACAGTAAGGTGGTTGTTTAAAGTGGGTTTCTCCAAATGTCACATCTTGCTCAACATGTGGTTCTAGTTAACTTCTCTTCTGAGGTTTATGTGTAAATTGTTGTGTTGAATCCATCTTAAATTTCAAAACAGGGCTGAATAGAAGTTCACTTTTTTTGTACAAAGAAAATTACTACAAAACAAATGTTATTGGCCAGTTCACACTTGGAGAATTAGGTGCTATCACATGGCAATTTTTGTCCTAAATCTGATGCTTGTGATTTTTGCTAGAAATGCTCATTTAAGTATCCTTTGTAAGGGTGCATTGAGGTCAGCTTCCCCTGAGATCTGTTATGCACCATGTTACACAAAGTAAGTTTTCATGTACTGTGACTGCATGTAACATCTTTTCTGATAGGATCAGAAATCAGAGATTTTATTAAATAAATTTAAAGCATAGTGATTTATTTCAAATTTTGATGTAGTTAACCATAGTATATTTTTACTGGAAAATCACATTACATATCATGGTTTAAAAACTGATTTAGTCATGTAAAAAGCTAAACGTAGTGCATATATTCATGCCTTCTTCAGCTGATTTAAGGCAGTTAAGCAAACAGAATATAGCCTTTTAATGTACAGTCTCATCCCACTTCTGTACTGGCTGTTGTGAAGTTTTTTGTGATCTCAGCGTTACAACACTTCATCTCTTCCAGACAGCTCATCACTCTTGTTCAAGTGGACTGACCTTAACCTAATGAAGCATCAGACACTCAACTGCAATTAAACCAGCCCCTCCAGAAGATATTACAAAATATTTTTCCCAAAAGAATTCAAAAACATGTTCTCACAAATTTCATATCCATACAACTGACTTAGAGAACCTACAGTCTAGGTTTTATTTCATTTAAAGTTGCAATATTCTTTTAATTTCTTAATCTGCCCATTTTGGGGCATTAGATCATGCTTGTTTCACCACCATCAGCAATGAAACAACATACTTAGTGCAGCAGCAGCAGCAGAACAGGACAAATAAGTTTGTGTTTTGTTGCATCTTTTGCCTATATCCAGTAGGTACAGTGAATAATTACTTCCTGCTTCTGTGGTTCCTCCTTCCTTCAGAATACAGGAACTTCTGCATATCTCTGAATTTTGTATCAGTTGGCCACTGATTTTTCCAGTAGTTTTCCTTTTGCCCAGTTTTTCTGTATTACACTTCTGACCTGAAAATTTACATCTTGCCTCACCAATTGCTTATTAATTCTTAATTTCACCTGTCAGTGAAAAAATGCCTGAAGTGTACAAGGAAGAATGACAGAGGCACTTGTCAGTGGTGCCTGGTGACAGGAACAAAGGCAATGGGCACAAACTGGAACAGAGAGTGTGTCATTTGAACACAGGAACACTTGTGTACTGTGCAAGTGACCAAGCACTGGCACGGATTGCCCGGAGAGGTTAAAGTCTCTCACCTTGTACAACAGCCAAAAACCAGCTAGGCAGAGTTCTGGGAGACTGGCTGTACAGGCTTCTTCCCCAAAGGGAATCAATGAGGATTTTTATTACTGGAAATTAAAGCAACTATCAATCAGGGGATTCCTTAAGGGATGTGGAAGCAGAGGTTGTTAAAACTATGAGTAAAAATGAAACTGTAGGTGATCATAAGGGGATTGTGGGGTGTGTGGGATCATTTCACTCCTTTCACTGTGGCTATTGTCAGTCATAACACTTTTCTCAGGGAAATCCCACCACAGCCAGTAATGCATCAACAAACTTCAGGTGTGTGGGAAAAAACTGATTAGACTGGCACACACCTCAGAAATTAAAATGAGGTCAAGCTTTATACTATGGAGCAGTCAGATCCTGAAGACTGAGTGAGGAGGCTTTTCCTGCTTTAAGCCCATAAGTTTGTCTCAACGAAGTGAAGTGTCTTTATAAAATTATTGAAATAAATATGGCTTTTTTCCTGTCTGCAGTTTCAGTTTTCCTCAGACATCTTGTCTTACTCCAGCCCTCATGAAAGACTGGATTTCCTCTGTCATTTCCTTTGGTGGATGTTGAACTTCCTAATACAACAGAAATTGTTTGATTCTTAGCAAGTAGTATTTAAAAACAAAAACACAACATAATTTTATATTTATAGTCTCACTAGGATTTCAAGTTGCTTAAAGTTCCTGTAAATCTCCTGATTTATATTATGCCTAGAGTGCTAATAAAACTGATAATATGGTATATCTGACTGTAACACATAATTAAAAGAAATCTTTTGTAAGCAAAATTGTGTAAATATGTCAGTGAATATTAAAACAAAAAAAATGTCAAAATTACCTATTTTCTTTAGAACAACCACCTACCAGTATATAATGGCTGTCTAGTGCAAGGAAAATTGAAGTTATGATTCAACTGCAAAACTAGTTCATCTGCAAAATTTCTAGTCTAAAAATGTGTATATTGCACTATCATCTTCTAGACCTCTGAGGTATGTTACAGAGGCCCATCTGCTTCCATACCTGGAAACTTCCTTGTCTTTGAAATAAAACCTTAAAAATTCTTAAATGCTCAAAAACTTTCACATGGTAGATGAACACTGCCGGACTATTCAGTGCTGATGACTTTATTGGAAGTATCAGCATGAAAAAGGCTTCATAAGGTAGATTTTCAGTAGTCCTCAGTATCAGACAGGTCTTTCAGTTGCAAGCAGAAAGTTACTTGTTAATTAATTATATTATTAAGATTATATTATATTAATTATATTATTAAGATATATTATATGATTT